>JAYEAL010000179.1:0-46778 GCA_036419045.1 Scirpophaga incertulas | reverse complement strand
CCATAAAACGATGAATAAATAATGATTTTGTTGCACGTTTTCGCCATCAAAGCAAGTTTATTATTAATATATATACACATATTTGTAAAAATGTTTATACAAACATGACCTCTTCTGAGAATCATTATTTTTAAATGTGCAATCGTATAATCAAGCAGTGCGGGATGATAAGATGTATTTAGTCTTTCTAACAAGACTGCCCAAGAAGCACAGATATCCTATAATTACTGACAGTTTGTTAAATTGGTTCAATTTCACAACAATATTATATAAACAAAGCCAATCAATTATTTTAGTACAGAATTAGACATAACAAATAGATTTAAAATTTTTGTCGAATGCATTTTCAAGGGCATAGGCTAGTGGATATCGTGTTGTCTAACAGAAATACACTTATGTATTTAATTATACAATTATAAAGTAAATTGTTTCTATGTAAATTAATTTCATTGCATATGCGCGTTTACACATACCTATATAAATCAACGTGAATACGTTTGTTTCCCGAACACAAAGTGATAACATAACAAATAGCAATGGATTGTAGTCAAATTCAACCAACATATTTATATATAAAACATCTAGTGAGATTAATAAGAAAATAATTGTAAGGCTATAAAATCTATTATTACTTTTTGAAAATTGTGTTTTTTATCAATATACTTGTTTCCTCCCTTTGAGATTAGCAACAAATTTGCAAAGCCCACCAAGAACAACAATTTACATAACTCACTTGATTCGCTAGACGTAAAGTCACGGTACCTAGTAATTCTATATAAGATATAGAATTACTACGTAAACTAGTAACCAGGTGAAAGGACTACCTAGTAGTCCTTTCAAACCGGAACATAATAATGCTATACTGATGGTTTGCGGTAGAAATAAATAAGACGAAGGTATTGAAGGCGACAACCGACAAATTTTAAACTAATCCGATTTGATTTACAGGTGAATTTGCTTGGGAGAAGAACCAAAAGAACAGGTAGGTAAATAATTTTTATTAGGTAATCGATATAAGAGCGTCGGTGGCGCTGTGGTCTCGGCACTGGTTTGTGCGCCGCGTAGAATCGGGAGGCCCGCGATCTAATCCCCACCGTGTACCAATGTGTTTTTCGTTCCGAATTTCATATGTACATTTATCCGACGCTCCTACGGTGAAGGAAAACATCGTGAGGAAACCTGCGTACATCTGCGAAGCGATTCAAAGGTGTACGTAGTCAACCAACCCGCACTGGGCCAGCGTGGTTGACTAAGGCCTAATCGCCCTAACGTAGTAGGGTAGACTCGAGCTCGGTGGGGATGTATATGAGCTGTGATGAATCGATACACTAAAAGGAACTTTGTTTTAACTCGTTACTATTCATTTGCCTGTTTATAGTATTATAAAGATTTTGCTTATGACATGAAATTAATCATGAAGTTGATTGACTTTAGGTTTTTATAATTCAATAAAATCCTATTTCTGTCTTGTTTTGCTTAGATTTATGTACCTATAAATTTGTATGAATACATGTTTTGTCTTTGTTTCAGTTACCCAACATTCAAGGTGAGACACATACATTATGACTGGAGTCGGTGATAATATGGATATACCTTAGTACCCTTTGAATATTTCTATGCCATGTTCGTCTTTGTTAAGCACACACACGTCACTATATTAATACATTTCAGATGCCACAAATATATATTCCCCAACCGATACAGTTACCACTTTTCAATTTCCCCTTCGCCATACCGATTCCCAATATACCGACGGTAGATGATATAAGAAACGCAAACCCTGGCCCAGACCAGGTGTACAATGGCGTGGCAGTGCGGTCTAGCAGTGGTTTCACAAAAGACAAAGATGGAAAACTGGTCAAAACAGGTGGCACTAGCTTTTTAGTGAACAACGACGGCAAAGTTCAAGAATCAGAAAGTGAGTGTGTTCAAAATGATTTTCCTTTTTTCATCCATACTTACAATAAATTTAATAAAAGAATGCTAACGATTTAATAGATTTGTATAATTATTTTGCAATTCATCATGACAATTCAATAAACGTACTCATTTAGTTAAAATGATATTCAATACGTTTTCGGCGTTGAATACAAAATACTGCTTAATTAGGCAATAAATTGGGTGTTAACATTAAAAAAACGACCTAATTTATCCGTGTTTATCTTTTTAACAATTTTTTACCTTTTTACAGCTGGAAATGACCCACCAAAAATTGATGACCCAGTAGTGTAAGTGTAATAACAACTAATTAATACATATTTTCAATTGCAACGCAGACTATTCACTACAACCTATTTTTTTTTCTTTTACAGGATTCCATTGGTAAGGGAATATCTATAAAATCAAGATAAGACAATATAGTTTTAAGATATGCATAGGTAAATTAGGAATTAAACAACACAAAACACTTAATTTAATTACAGGTAAAATATTAGTGCAAAGACGAACATTTTCTTAAACTGGGTATGTCACATATTACACTCGACTTTTATTTGTTTCAGTTTAAGGTATAGCATGTTTACATATTTAGATCACTTTTACATATATAGAGCACTTTTACTAATTTATCAACTATCAATAAAAATATTAACAAGTAAATGTTTCTCCTACATTCAAAATTATTTATAATATTGATAACTTTATTCGAAATTCTTTTCTTTCTATCATATTAATTTTACACAATATGCATTAGATATTCTCAAAAACATGCACTTATCATTTTGTGTGTGAAAATATAATGCACTTTCACTTTATCTCATTAATATATTAATAAAAAGGATAGGATTAATATATGATTTTTAACACTTACATAAAGCACGCATTTATTTCAGCTCAGCATCTTCATAAAAACCTAAACTTAATTAGTTTTAACAAAAAATAAACTGACATTTTAAGTCTTATTGTATCTAACCAATGATGTTTTCATGCATTTATAAAATTTAGGATTCCTTTAATAATTAACATTGAACCTAATACATAATTTTATTATTGCAGATGCCTGTTTTTGAGCCTTTTAAACCAATTCCTCCAATGGCACCAATTCCCCCCATGGCACCATTTCCACCCATGGCACCATTTTTACCTATGGCACCAATGGCTCCGATTCCACCGATGGCTCCGATTCCACCAATGGCCCCGATTCCACCCATGGCCCCAATTGAACCTATCGATATGGCAGAATTCCAGCCAGACGGTGATAATCATTTCGTCGGTTACTCGACATCATCCTTCAGCTCGTCATCAAACATCAACGGCGTGAAGAGCTCAGCTGGCGGCAAAAATACTGTCGTTAATGTGGACGGGGCTGTCGATTCAGAATCTGTGCAATACGGACAACACGATAAAGTTTAAGAAATTTTTTAACTTAATCTGAAACTCTTTCTTATAACTATCTTAATTGACTAAACAGTACAACGTTGACTTTCGCTTAGCAAATTAAAATAATATGCGTTTTGAAGTACATAGCAACACCTCAAACTTTATATATTGGCACAACTCTTATGTCACACAATATATGCGAAAAATGTAAAGTTCGGCGTGTTGTTGATCGTACTATGGTTGCATTTTTAAACAAAACTGTTGACTTTGTTGATATTTGAAACTTATAACATTTTTAAGACACGTACTTTTTGTTAACATAAACAGTTCTTTGCACATACAGACGTATATACCCAGATGTGAAGCATTATTGTACATATATTAAAATTCCTTAATGTACAAGTATCTATACCAGGTGACGGACTCATGTAAATAATGAAATTAAGTTTTTGTAATTCTCCTAATAGTTTCAGAATACTAATTTAATACAATAACATCTTGCGGTTGGGTATAACTTTTATATTGAAACCAATGTCATTTTTTTCACAATATCTAGCTTAAGACTTTCAACATTCAATTAGAATATGTTTTTTGCATTATTATAAAAAGATTTTGTACTCTATAATAGTCTCATAAGTATTTGTTATTAATTTGTATAACTGCGATAATATTTTTAATCTAGATACTTAATTATATTGTTTAACAGATTTACACTTTTGTGACTTTTAGATTTTATTGTATATTAATCATACAATAAAGTTTGTTATTTTTCAAAACTGTATCTCTTTTGAACCTCGTCAAAATATGGACACTAAATAAAGACATTGATTTCAAATATTTTTTATATTACTCTAGATTACTAAACCAGAACGTTTTATAATATTCCTTGTTAAATTCACATGGAAACGAATTGCGTGGAAACATTATATTTTATTGACACACGTGTCAAAGCTGTGTAAATTATAACAAATACTTGAAATCTGTATCAATATACATTTATAGAGGGTATTATTTATTTTTCAATTGAATTACAAGTGAGTTACCCAAGTAATTGCACAAATTATGATACCAAATAATAAATGTTTTAAAACATTTATAGATAAGAAGAAAATGAGTTTAATAACTTTAGGTCTTCCAGTAATAAAAGTATAATATGAATTTCTTAACTCGACCATTTGCATAAATTACTAAATGTAGGTCTGGATCCCATGATTTATGGGATACCTTATGCCGCAATTTTAAATGATCTTAATCTAATGGTCCATATGTAGCTTGCTACCTAAGTTAGTAAATAATTTCAGCAATATCATCTAGCTGTAACTTTTTGCTATGCACGTTTTAAATTCCTACAAAACTTTGATATACGAGTAGTTCGAAGTAATGTGTTATCGACAAGCTAAGTGGAATGTATCAGGTATTATGAAATTTGACAAAAAAACTAATGATCGAAATACACACTACTTTTCTATTGATATCAAATGGAACTATGAGTGGATTAGTACCATGACAAAAAATGTACTAATCAAACAAGTGATATTATAATTGTGATTTTTACTTTTATTTATATGAAAATGAAGTAAGACATCAAGGCAAGCCATATTGGCTCAATCTTGATTGAGCGTGTTAGGAATCTAGTTTATTTGACGAGGGTAGTATGTGAAGGACATAGGAGGTATAAGATCGAACCCCAATGATTCAGTGAATCTGAGCGTCGATAAGCCATTGGCGATATTTGATGAGCAGCTCCACTGACTGTGTCTGATATTGAAGTTGTCGACGACGATGGCGGCGTCTCCCATTACAAACAGTGCCTTGAGAAAGATCTTATGCTGATATTATTTAGTGAGAAAAAGGCTGACGCAATGATGATGGGTGCGTGCCTTGTCATGCCTAACCGAATGACCAAGGCCTCAAGTTCACGTAAAGGTGGTCTATGGGAAACCAATGTAGGGAATGTTTTGAAGTTGAGTTGAGTGTCGCCGCTGCTGCAGTCACTGTCACTTCTAATAAGAACTTCTTGAACTACCAGGATGTCGATGGCGTGCTCATCTAGGAACGCGATGATTTCTTCTTTTTGACCGGAAATGTTATTAGCGTTGTAAAATGCTAATGTCAAAAACCGAAGTTTAAAGCGTTTTACCACCATTTAAAATATATTAAGACTCGATTGATCGTCTTAACGAATGGTGTTGAGACATGGCGACGAGGGTCGCCTGGATCTGACCCTGAGCCCGTATATGACGCATGTAAAGGAGTCCCTTTAGTACGGAATTTTGGGTCGCAGACAATCGGTAGTGACTTGATTATGCTAGGCATCCTAGGCACTTACCGTACCAAGAATAATAGTATCGCGACCGCTAAAGATTTTTTACTTCGTAGTACTCGAGTAGCTTCGATTTTTATGTTAATGTGACATAAAGCTTCTAAATTGAAGATTTTCTTATTTAGAGTGAAGTCAAGGACCGCCAGGATTAGATCTTGGGTGTACATTCGATACACAGAAATAATATTGAGGGCGTGATTATCAAGTCCACCTTAGGGATGCCGCGGATAACGACGCGGAGGATACGTTTCTCAGAGGGGTAGTAGAAGCCTATTTTCCTCTCGTGGAAGATGCTAGTACGCTAATTTTGATGCCGTGGACGTACATGCGGGCGTGCGTATAGGCAATTCAGTTTGAGGACAGACCAGCATAAATGCTGTTCCAGTTCCAGGCTGGGCTGTCTTTCATCGCTGATTCAAAAGATTGTCCTAAAAATAATAAAAATATCCTTTGTTAAAATACTTATGTTCATTTATATCAGTATCTAGGCTCTATGGAATTATCTCTTTATGAAAGATTTAATTATGTAAACAAGCAGCTTTCTTTTTGCACTAATTGCTTAAGTTTGAAATATAAATTATTTCCAAACATAATTATTTCGCAAAGCACTTTTCAATGTTTATCCAAATATGTTCACTTACTCTTACATTCAAATTTACCTAATAGATCTATGAATATTACCAAATGACCCAACGGCGAACATTATGTCCTGTTTATAATAATAATAGTAATTCACCCTCTCCCGGTACCACTTATGACATTAAGTTGCCGCCTAATGTTATATCATAATAATTTATATTATAACTAAGCATTCTCGTAGCGCACGTGCATACTTGGGCTCTGTGCTAAGTTCAAATAAAAAAAGAAACGTCTGTCAGTAATCACTCGTGCAAATTAGTTAAAAACACTGCTACTACCACTTTTGACATATTGTTAGGACCTGGATGGTTTTCTTACATTTTCTCTCACATCCAGGCTTTTATGTGGAGATGTAGAATGGGTATTAGGGGTTTTTGTCCATACACTGGTATAACCTTCTATTAGCCAATTCGTCTGCTGCATCATTGCCCAGTGAGTCAGTGTGTCCTATCTATTCTGTGTTTGTTATTGCAAAGTGATCTGGTTTGTATTCGCTGTGGATTGTATTAATTTGGAGGGCTTGTGATCATTTTGTCTAGCCTTGTTGATATTTTAATGTTCAGGTTAAGCGAGAAAACGCCAACTCTAGTTCCTCTCACGCACCTGTTGAGTCACTGCGTTCCGGTTAGCCCTTTAGCCCTGGTGTTACCACGAGTTACCGCGTGAACTATCCTCTTGTGAGAACATCTTTACGCTACTATCTGCCATGGGTTTACGGTTGTGTTGTCCTTAATCGTCTTAATGGACTCTTTTGGGATATCCAAGTTCAGACTCTCACCGTAATTGGGGCACACTTTTACCCCCACCATACATGAATAGACCAGGCCCAGTGGGAGACTGTCCACCATTGGTTGTACCCTCCTGGTGCAGTTTACATTTCTCTTTAGATGTATTTGTATTTGTCATTGTTCGGTTTTGCGCTATATGGCGGGAAGCCAACAAAAAACTCACACCAGTGTGCCCGGTGCTGATGTGGCTAGTGGAAGACTAGCTCGGATTGGAGTGGGAGTAAGGATAGGATATGGGTATGCATAACTTGACACACTTTATTGTCATGGCGAATAGATTAAAAACAAAAAAAATATTTAAACCATTTCAAATACAAAGATTGCATGTGTCACGGGGACAACATTTTCTGAATATGTAACCACGGTACAACAAGTTGTGCATTACAGTTGATGCATGAGACCAATGAGGTTTTTGTTTATTGCATATTATGTGTTTCTATATTTGTTGCTCATCGCAAAACAGAGAGAAATGTGCAATTTAAAGAAGACTATTTATGTCTAAGGATATAAGTATAACATTTTCCAAGATACTAATGTGTACATATTCCAAAAGTAGTTTACAGTGATTGTTATTGCTACATAATAAAAATAATCTCCAACAAATTGACATTTGAAATAAAAAAGACAAAAAGAATTTAATTAAATTTAAAATTATATTATTGGCAATACGGAAACATATAATTTTGCTATAAAATAATAGTAGGCGCTTTATTTCATGCAAAATTACCCAAGAATCTGATATTGCAAATAGTAACAAAAATACGGCGCATATACTTAATATATTTTAAAGCAAATATAAATAAATAGATTACGGTGATTATTAATATTTCTTTGTCTGCAAATGAGCTATATTTTGGGGTCAAATACTTTTTAAATAAGCTCTTCTAACATGTTGAAAACTGTAAAAACACTTGCTGAAGTTGATTTTTGTTGTTGATAATGATAATGCGTTAAATTGCATACCCCGGCTGTGGCGAGCCGGCGGTTATGTGGGGCTCTCCTCCCCAGAACGGAGAGCCACTAAAAACCTCAGGGATGACCTTCCTCAGGCATGTAGGGAGCCCCCGGGAACGCCAAGTGACTTCCGGTAACCCCCAGCCTCCGCTCCCCTGCCTAGGGGAGCCCTCCTCGGGGGAGGCTACACTACCTCCCCCGATATCCTCCACCGACGACGCCCCCCTGGGGGCGTGGTCCATCCCGGTTTGCCGTATCCGCGGGCGCGACTTCCTCGCGCCCGCGCTATATAAAGAATACATTATTTATTTTTCAATAAAACCATTCTTATGTTTATACTATACCGATCAATACTATAATTGCTTAAGAAAATAACTATATACCGATCAATACTATAGTTATTTTCTTAAGCAATTTAAATCAATTTACAATAAAAAGAAATATTCAATAACAAGTGACTATACAATACAGATGTACGAGCAGAGATTGTTGATCGACAAAAGCGTCATCCTTGTCACTTCGTAATATTTGTCGTATTTGTATCGCCATTCTTGTCAATCGAATATCTGTCAAAATTACTGATTTCTTGTCGAATATCTTAGAGTTACATACTCGTCAGGGCCGTTTCACGGCTCTCTGCGCGCAGCGCTGCCCCGGGACCAGATGGGGTCCCGGGAAAGGTGCTAGCGCTGGCGCTCAGGGCGTTGGGGAGCACGGTGAGGCAGCTCTTCACGAGCTGTCTCCGTGAGGGCGTGTTCCCCGTCGACTGGAAGTCGGCCAGGCTGGTGCTCCTCAGGAAGGAGGGAAGGACCGGCGACGTTCCGTCTTCGTTCCGTCCGATCTGCTTGCTGAACGAGGCGGGGAAACTCTTCGAAAGGGTTATCTCCGCTCGTATCAGCGAGCACCTGTCGCGCGCGGGTCCCGACCTATCGGACTGCCAATTTGGATTCCGGCGGGGACGATCAACGCTGGACGCCGTCCAGCGTGTTCGTTCCCTGTCGGAGTCCGCAGTCCGATCAATGGGGTGGCGTTGGCGGTGTCGTTAGACATCGTCAACGCCTTCGGCACCCTCCCCTGGCAGGCCATTAGGGAGGCGCTCGTATACCACGAGCTGCCTCCCTACCTGCGGGCCGTGGTCGGGGACTATCTGCGCGACAGGACGATCGGCGTGATGGGACGGGACGGGATGGAAACGTCGAGGAGGGTCGAATGCGGCGTTCCGCAGGGGTCGGTGTTGGGACCCCTGCTATGGAACCTCGCATACGACGCGGTCCTTCGCACCAGCCTTCCTGACGGCGTGAGTGTCGTCTGCTACGCTGACGACACTCTCGTCCTGACGACTGGGGCCGACTTCGGGCCGGTGCTTACGCTTGCCGAGCTTGGGTCGCATGTGTCGTGCGGGCGATCCGCCGGCTGGGCTTAGAAATAGCGCCTCACAAAACCGAGGCGCTATGGTTCCATGACCTTCCGAGGCGTCGGAAACCACCCAGCTGCCGGATCCGGGTGGGTGACGCGGTGGTCCCGGTGGGGCCGGACATCAAGTACCTGGGCCTTACCCTGGACCGCCGCTGGAGCTTCGAGGAGCATTTCGTGCGGTTGGTCCCCCGAGCCAAAAGGGTGGCGGGCGCATTGCATCGCCTGCTGCCCAATCTCGGGGGACCGAGGGATGGAGTTCGCCGCCTGTACGAGGGCGTCGTGCGATCCGTGGCCATGTATGGGGCTCCCGTGTGGTCGCAAGACTGCGCGAGGTCCCCCCGCTGCAGAGCTCTGCTACGGAGCCTGCAGCGGATAATGGCCATACGGATCGTGCGAGGCTACCGTACAATCTCGTACGAGGCGGCGACGGTTCTGGGACGCTCCCCCCCATTCGACATCCTGGCCGACATGTACGCGGCGACGTATGCGTCGCGGCGTGTCGGCCGGGAGGGCGATGGGGGGAGCGCCCTGGAACCCGCGCACGAAGTGCCTAAGCGGGAGTGGCACCGACGGATTGTGGCGGCCTGGCGTGCGCAGCTCGAATTACGGATCTGCGCGCGCCAGCGGGCCGTCGGTGCCGTACTCCCGCTCCTCGAAGCTTGGCTCCACGGGAAGGAGGAGGTCACCTACCGATTGACTCAGATACTCACCGGGCACGGCTGCTTCGGTGAGTATCTGTGTCGAATAGGACGGGAGGGATCGACACATTGTCACCACTGCGCATCCGACCTCGACTCGGCCCAGCATACGCTGGCGGAGTGCCTCGCGTGGGCCTCCGAACGCCGAGTCTTGGTCGCAGAGATCGGGCGAGATCTGTCTCCGCCAGCATTGATTGCGGCAATGCTGGCGGACGAGGGAGGTTGGAGGGCTGTGGCCTCCTTCTGTGAGGCAGTGATGCTCCAGAAGGAGGCCGCCGAGCGGGGTCGGGAGATGGCCGATCCCGCTCGAAGAAGGCGGCGCCGGGCTCGGTAGCACAGCTGCGGCGCCGCCGCGGGTCGCCGGCGGGCGCGAGTAAGTCGCGACTGCTACGGCGACCCGGGATGGACCACGCCCCTTCCGTGGCCGGGGGGCGTCGTCGGTGGAGGAGACCGGGGGAGGTAAGCCTCCCCCGAGGAGGGCTCCCCTGTGTCGACGGGGGAGCGGAGGCTGGGGGTTCCCGGAAGAAGCTTTCTGTTCCCGGGGGCTCCCTACAAGCCTGAGGAAGGCCATCCCTGAGGTTTTTAGTGGGTAGGCCTCCCCCTTCTGGGGAGGAGAGCCCCACATAACCCCGGCTCGCCACAGCCGGGGTATGCAATTTAATGCATTTTCCTCAGGGAAACAAAAAAAAAAAAAAAAAAAAAAAAAAAAAAAAAAAAAAAAAAAAAAGAGTTACATACTCGTCCTCTAATGTCGAATAAAATTCTTCAGAAATGAAGAAAAAATTAACGCAATAATTAACTCTTTTAAAAACTATTTTTAACGTCACTAAATTATATAATAATTTTTAGAACTACTGTCATCATTAATTAAGTATCATTGATTCTGTATTGATCATACGTTTAACAATTTAGAGAATTTATCACCACGTCGTTATGTATCAATACGATCGCCCGACCGGCATTACGGCGGCTACAGACCTTCAGTTTCTTTACTCATGTGCCTTCACTTTTAACTGTGCGATTCAACTGTACAGTTAATTCGTTAGGTGTGTAGAACAAACAGTTCAACTGTACAGTTTTAACTAAATGTAATCAAAATATAAATAAATAAATCTTTACAGATAGAACTGTACAGTTAAAACTGAGAGTGTGTAGTCGAAACTGTGCAGTTTTGTCAGTTTTGTCGCAGCGAGCGTGAAGTGAAGACGAGTCAACCTTGTTATCTGCCTTTGCGAAAACTTATCAACCATGACTCAACGCGAATCGCTGGAAGAGTTTATACTACTATACCAATCGGAGCCTTCGTTATGGAAAATCAAGAGCAAGGATTACCATAATAGGGTAATAAAAGGTTCAGCTTATGAAAAGCTTATTTTAAAACTACGCGAAATAGATATAATACGTACGTTAAACGTAGTATAATACGTTGTACGTATAACAAGGGACATAAAAAAGTTATGGCCTCAAAATCCGGATCAGGCGCTGAAGATATTTATGAGCCAAAGTTATGGTATTACCTACTATTGCGTTTTTTAGATAATCAAAATATACCAATGCCTAGTCGGTCGAATTTGGATGAAGACTATGAGGTGAGTAAATGAAACTATGGGTATCTTTATTAAATAAGTATAATTTCATTAAATCAAATAAAATTATAATATTAATAGCCCATAAGATTAATAAGTGGAAGTGGCAAAGGGCCGGCCACATAGCACGAAGATTGGACGGTCGATGGGGCAAAAAGGTTCTTGAGTGAGGCAATGGACCGGTCGGGTTGAAAATAGATTGGAGAGGCCTATGCCCAGCAGGGGACTGCGATAGGCTTTGATTGGTTGTGCTGATGGTTGTCAGATTATTGAGTCAACCTCAGTACTATCAAGCAGGCACACTAGCACCTCAGATGACAAATATACTATCACAACAAATACCTACATCTTCATATGGTCAAGAAATTCAAGAGACACAAGCAATAAATAGTGATACTACGTTCCAGCTATTAGTCCCGGACTGGACAGAGGAAACAGCGGAGTCATATGTATTGCAATTTACAATTAAAAATAATTGAAATTTGTAGTTTGATCAGTTGATGACAAGACTTCACAAGATGATTTGAATAAAAAAGAAATAAATAATACATGAGTCTTTTTATTTCTTACCTTTAAGTAGACCTTGTGTAAAACCTTATATATTGCTTCACAGGTTTCTGGTATGATGGCGGAAAGTGCTTGTGGCGATATTATTCTTGAAAATTTTAAACATTCATAAGACCTCTCTGTAGCTAAAAATCTTAGAGTTGCCGTTAATCTTCACGAGGGTAGCATTTCTCAATATGGTATCTTTCCTTTTTATTAATGGTGTCACTAAAGACAGCAAATATGTATTTTCATTCATTCTCAAATAATTATTGAATTCTTTTGGAGTAATTATCAATTCATTTATCAAGGATGTGGGTGAATACAGTTTTCTCAACAGAAGCCAGTTTTTACACCACAATTTACGTTTTTTTTTGTTTTCTTCTATTTTCTTTCAACACACATATGGCCCTACGATCGCTAAAGCGTCATCTATGGAGGCCATTATAAAACTGAAAGATCGTATATTTTTACTTGAACGTGTGTAGGCTGTATGGACCTAAGATTTAACTGTACAGTACAGTTAAATCGCATAGTTAAAACTGAAGATGTGTAGCTCGCATTACCTACCGAATAACTAAGCCTAAGCTTTGGTCATAAGGAATAGATTGAAGTGCGACTGCGCCCTCAGATGAAAGCACGAATAGCGCAATCCAAAGGACGTGTGTGCTCCTCTGGCCCGGGTGCGGAATGTGGTTTGATGGAAAAAGATGCCGCCGGGCGAAGCTCCTGATTTTGAGATGTCTGAGTCTGGAGCACAGAATATTCTGCATGGATTCTGGGCTAACGCAACCTTAGTCACCAAGATAAATTTAAACTAAAGATTGAAGAATTGATAAAGTGATGGTCACTTTATCTCACTCTATCCCCGGGCAGCAACATTCTTCGCCTACAACAGTCCTTTCATTTCGCCAGGTAGTCGCATGCGACGGCTACCCCATCATAGGGACTTGGTGACGTGGACATCATAGGCCCCACATAACCGCCGGCTCGCCACAGCCGGGGTATGCAATTTAATGCATTTTCCTCAGGGAAACAAAAAAAAAAAAAGGGACTTGGTTAGCGCCGCTTATGACGGTGGTGAGATACTTACAGAGAACACTGATAGCCTGGATTATATTGAAATGGTAGGTAATAGTGTCGGAAGTGGTGTAAAGGGCTTTAAGTTTACTCTAAAAGGGATCGGAAGCGCTTCAAATTCATGACTGTATTGAAAGGAGGTAGGTTGATGGGGAGTGGACTGCCAATTTGGATTCCGGCAGGGGCGATCGACGTTGGACGCTGTCCAGCGCGTGCGGTTGCTGTCGGAGTCCGCAGTCCGATCGGGGGGGGGTGGCTCTGGCGGTGTCTTTAGACATCGTCAACGCCTTCGGCACCCTCCCCTGGCAGGCCATCAGGGGGGCACTCGACCACCACGAGTTGCCCCCCTACCTGCGAGCCGTGGTCGGGGACTACTTGCGCGACAGGACGATCGGAGTCAAGGGAAGGAACGAGACGGAAACGGAGAGAGGGATCGAATGCGGCGTTCCGCAGGGGTCAGTTTTGGGACCCCTCTTATGGAACCTCGCGTTCGATGCGGTCCTTCGCACCAGTCTTCCTTGCGGCGTGAGTGTCGTCTGTTACGTTGACGACACTCTCGTCGTGACGACCGGGGCCGACTTCGAGCAGACGCTCAGGCTTGCCGAGCTGGGGGTGGCGTGTATCGTGAGGGCGATCCGCCGGCTGGGTCTAGAAATAGCGCCGCACAAGACCGAGGCGCTATGGTTCCACGGCCTTCCAAAGCGCCGGGAACCACCCAGCTGCCGGATACGGGTAGGTGACGCGGAGGTCCAGGTGGGGCCCTACATCAAGTACCTTGGCCTCACCTTGGACAGCAGATGGAGCTTCGAGGAGCATTTCGTGCGATTGGTCCCCCGAATCAAGAGGGTCGCGGGCGCCTTACATCGCCTGCTGCCCAATCTCGGGGGACCGAGGGATGGTGTTCGCCGCCTGTACGCGAGCGTCGTACGGTCCGTGGCCTTGTATGGGGCCCCCGTGTGGTCGCAAGACTGCACGAGGTCCTCCCGCTGCAGAGCTCTGCTCCGGAGCATGCAGCGGACAATGGCTATACGGATCGTGCGAGGCTACCGTACGATCTCGTACGAGGCGGCGACGGTTCTGGGGCGGTCCCCCCTTTCGAGATCCTGGCCGACATGTACGCAGTGATGTACAACGCACCGCGACATGTCGGTCGGGGGGGCGAAGGGGGGAGTCCCCCGGCACCAGCGCACGGAATGCACAGACGGGAGTTGCACCGACGGGCCGAGAGGGCCTGGCGTGCGCAGCTAGAGCGTGGGGCTGCGTGCGTCAGCGCGCCGTCGGTGCGGTACTCCCGCACTTCGAAGCTTGGCTCTGCGGGAGGGCGAAAGTCACCTACCGCTTGACTCAGATACTCACCGGATATGGTTGTTTCGGTGAGTATCTGAGTCGAATAGGGAGGGAGGACACGACACGATGCCACCATTGCGCATCTGACCTCGACTCGGCCCAGCATACACTGGCGGAGTGCCCTGCTTGGGACTCCGAACGCCGAGTCTTGGTCGAAGAGATCGGGCAAGATCTGTCTCCGCCAGCGTTGATTGCGGCAATGCTGGCGGATGAGGGAGGTTGGAGGGCTGTGGTCTCCTTCTGTGAAGCGGTGATGCTCCAGAAGGAGGCCGCCGAGCGGGATCGGGAGATGGCCGATCCCGCTCGAAGAAGGCGGCCTCGGGCCAGATAGCCTGGCCTGAGGCGCCGCCACGGGTCGCTGGCGGGCGCGACGCAGTTCGTGCCCGTGGAGGCGACCCGGGAGGGACCTCACCCCCGGATGGCCGGGGGGTGACGTCGTAGGAGGTCGGAGGGGAGGAGGCGGCAAGATCACTCCTCCCCGAGAAGGGCTCCCCTTACGCACCCAGGGGTGCAAAGGCCGGGGGTCCTCAGTTGCGACACTCGATCCTGAGGGCCCCCTACAACGCCAGAGGATGGCCATCGCTGAGAAAAGGTTGATGGGGAGTGACGCTGGTAGGATGGTAATTACTTATACTATACATTTGTTGCAATCCAAATGCAATAGGGACAGGTGATATTTTAAGGACTAAGCGAAGGTTTGTAGTTTATGCGCTTTGAACTGCGTCAAACCGACATTCTTTGCATAAACACGAATATCACAATAACTGTAAATAACACATATGTCAAACTAAACGTATTTATTCTGTATTATGTTAATTCGCGAATGTTGAAGTATATTGAAGGGTTAGTGCAATGTAAATGACCGGCATTAAAAACATAATATCTCATGACAAAATGTATCAATCTCATGATGTATTGTTTTGATTATGTACACTGTACCACTACAAAGAACGAGTGTTGAATTCAAGCGCTCAATATACCTACGTCGTATCGCTTAATATACCTACTCGTCTTCTATATTTGACGACTTAAATGAGGTGTCAAAACATGCGCAAGAGCACATGTACTGACACCTGTCGCCTAATTATTCTTAGGTCACGTGTAATTATTTGCATTATATTATCGGTTTATTGTTGTATATATTGATATACTGTAAAGTAAAATAAATAACGTACTTCTTTTAATTTTCAACATTAATGTGGTTAAATTATAAATGCTAGATAGTTTTTGTGCTTACTATGCTGAAGATAACTAATCTTGGATCTATCTCCACAATGATTGAAGTATACTCTTAAATATCGCTATCTTCTTAAAGTGGTCCGAGACGATCAGGGAATTCTTCATCACCTCCCCAACCAAAATAATTTTCCCATCCAAAATGTTGTCGAAGCCGTATCAATTTACATAAATTACTTTGATTACATGTTATCAAAGAATACATAACTAATGTATAATATGAAACGTGACACAAGGTTTGCAATTTGCGAATGGCCCCTATTTAAAATTAGACATTACTACGGATTCCCATGAAACAATACCGTGTCATTACTACGAAATAAACCACGTGAAACTACTGAAATATAGAAACACGTTAATTTCAATAGATATAATGGTTGAAGCATATATGTTCAACCCTATATGAAACCCTAACAAGAAAGTAATAAAATCCGAATCCAAGAACTGACAAAATCATTGCCTTTTGTATAGGACGGAACATATAAGTTGTGCTTGTACTAGTTATGTGTTGGATCATTAAAAATATAGATCCTTGGATACCGGATATGGATCATCGACGACAAGATCCGAGGATACTGTTAAGTATATGGATCTTAAGAAAGTTAATATGGGTATCCTTCATTTCAAATATTGACAGTTATTCCATGATCGTAAATAAGATATTTTAGTGAACCTATTTAAAGAATTACATAGATATTAATTAGTCGATTAAGCTAATTCTGTTTATCCTACGCACTATCAGTACCTTAACTGATTATGATTAATGTTAGTAATATATAAGTATAATTTATTAAGCTTAACTATTTTATTGCAAGCTGGTAATCTATATTTTAATTTAAGTATTAAAAATAAATAAGGTATAAGATCCGCCAAAAATATTGCGGATATGGATATTCGGTACTATAAATGGCACTAATATTATAAACACGAAAGTTTGTAAGTATGGATGTTTGTTACTCTTTCACGTAAAACTACAAATGGATTATTCTGATGACGCTATATTATCGTAAAGTTTTATTAAAATCTATAATAAGGAGTATCAAGGTAAGAAATGACTGTATTGAAAGGAGTTAGGTTGACGGGGAGCGACGCTGATAGGATGGTAATTACTTATACTATACATTTGGTGCAATCCAAATGCAATAGGGACAGGTGATATTTTAAGGACTTAGTCCTTCGTCCGAAAAAGTCCGAAGGTTTGTAGTTTACGCGCTTTGAACTGCGTCAAACCGACATTCTTTGCATAAACACGAATATCACAATAACTGTAAATAACACATTATTTTAAAGTTTTATTAAAATCTAATAAGGAGTATCAAGGTAAGAAACTTTTACCATCTGTGCAAGCGAAGTCGCGGGCACTAGCTAGTAAACAATATTTTCAGTCATATCACTACTGAAATAACACATTAGATAGCTTTACATAATGGTGGGCATGAGCCCACAAATTAACATCATATTTATAAGCAAGTTAATACCGAAAAGTTCTTTCATTTCAAGTAACATATAATTTTCTAGCTTAAACCTAATTCTTTCTTTCAACCCAAACACAATCTAATATTTCCTCAAACCAAACAATACCGCTGAAAATTAAGCGCTACCTAAAAATAGCACGTCGTTATATACGCAAGACCCGTGAACGTTAATAAAGCCGCATAAGTACTTTGACTAATTCCTACTGTAATTTTCCATGAAATGTTCACGTGAAATTTTCAAATAATAATATGTTTAGTTCAAACGTCTTCCATTGACGCATGCCAAGCTAACTTAACACATGGCGTCTTACGCAGCAACATTAACACAAAGGATGGTCTCATATAAAGCGAATTGGCGTAGTTTTTCATCTTTACAAATTTTATTGCCCTCATTTCCATTTAGTTGTATTCCATGTACTTATTTACGACGATCTAATAATTATTTATGTTATGAAAGGCGGGGAAAACTCGCCATCCCAAATTAGATTTTTATTAGTTTTGGTAAATACTTAATTAAACATTATTAAATTATTAAAATGAAGCAACTGTTCTAAAACTATATTAAGATACGGTGGATGTTCATTAAAATGCCTTGATTTTATTAATTGCTTTATTTTATTCCTGTTAACACACATTTCCTGTTACGCAGCGTAGACCAGAGAGAGAGATGAGGCAGCGTTTCGTAGACAAACAAAAATTCTACCATAGATAATACAATACAGTATTTATACTCTAATACCGCCCCTCAATTTTTAGTGTAAAAATAAAAATTGCTTATTACACAATATATGGCAACCCTATTACTTAACATTAAAATTTTGCAACTGTCGATAAAAAAAAATATGTCATGTGTCACAATTGACATCTTTCAAAGTCATTTTGACATCTGTCAAAATTTACATTTTTACTAACCTTAAAATTTCACAATACAAAACATTACTCTAACCTGATTTTACCACAAACTATCACTTTAAACAAAGCATCAACTTTTATTTTAAGCCAAAAAGTAACTTATCTTTAAAATAATTAAACTTCGGGTTGCATAATGCCTTTGTAAAACAATCAGCAATGTTCTCACTTGTTTCTACAAAGTTAACACATAATAACTTTTTATTTACCACTATATCTTTGATAAAATGAACCTTAATGTCTATGTGTTTTGACCTTTTAGTGTTCTCATAGTTATTTATCATTTTTATAGCACTCATATTGTCACAATACATCACAACACTGAACTTTTCACTGTTAAAATCTTCATTTAATCCTTTCACATACAATAATTCAGTAACACACATTGCTGCTGCAATGTATTCTGCCTCAGCAGTTGATAATGCAACCACCTGCTGCTTCCTTGAATGCCATGATATTAGATTATTGCCATGGTACAGTGCCATACCACTGACACTTTTGCGATCACACTTGTCGCTAGCCCAATCACTATCTGAAAAACCTGAAATATTATTAGAAGAATCTTTTGTATAGATTAGTGCTGCATCTGATGTTTTCCTGAGATATCTTAATACTCTTTTTCCAGCAGTCCATAACTCTTGTGTTGGTTTATCTAAATATCTGCTTAATAGTGATGTTGAATAACATATGTCTGGCCTTGTAACCATACTGAGGTAGGTTAAACAACCAACTAATTCTCTATATGGTACATTTTCAATAATCACATTTTCCAAATCATTTCCTTGAAAATGTGTTTCCATTGGTGTATTAATTTGTTTGCACTCCATCATATTGAACTTTTGTAATACTTTAATAATAAATTTTTCTTGAGATAATTTTATTGTGTTTTCATTTCTTGTTATGTCTATTCCCAAATAGTTTGTTATTTCACCAAGATCCTTTGCATTAAATTCCTTTACTAATGCCTTGACAGTATATTCTACAGTAACTTTTTGTCCCATCAAAATTATATCGTCCACAAATAATATGAGCCATATATTTATTCCTTTGTATAGACACACATCATAGCTTGATCTCTTTAAGTTAATATTTTCACAAAATTTATTGAATTTATCATTCCAGCATCGCGGTGACTCTCTTAAACCATATAATGCTTTTCTTAATTTTAGAACTTTTGTTGTGCCTTTTACTTTGACTCCTTCAGGAATATTTATGTATGTTACTGACTCTAAATTTCCATTTAAGAATGCTGAGGGAATATCTAGTTGTCTAACTTCCCAATCTTGTACTACAGCATGTGACAAACCTAGTCTTATTGTAGACATTTTTGCAACTGGTGCATATATATTGTTATTATTCATTGGATCTATATCTTGCTGAAAACCTCGAGCTACAAGTCTCGCTTTATTGCTTCCATCCTGTTTAGTTCTAAAGATCCACTTAGTGTCAATTGCTTTGTGTCCTTTTGGTAAGTCACTCTCTTCCCAAACTTCTAATTCTTGTAATGAATTTATTTCTTTACTTATGGCTTCTCTCCAAGATTCACTTTTTATTGCTTCACTATAAGTTTTTGGATCATCACTTCCTATTAATGCATATGCCATGAACATTTCATAATCAGTGAACTTCTTTGGTAAGATTTTAGTACGCACACTTTGATGTATATCTTCATTTTAAAACGAACATCACGAGATATGATTATTTCACCTGTTATTGGATCCCATAAGCGGTATCCATTTCCTGAATATCCCACAAATCTTACAGTTTTCCCTCTTTTATCAAGTTTATTTACTCTTGGTAATATAGTAGTCCATGCTTTACAGCCAAATACACGAAGATTATCATAGGAAACTCTTCCATAAAAATTATGTGCTGGTACATCATAATTCAATGCTTTTGTAGGAGATCTGTTTACTGTGTATGTTGCACATCTTAAAGCTTCACCCCACATATATTTTGGTATGTTTGTTTCTGTTAACATTGTTCTCACTTTATCCATTAATGTTCTATTCATTCTCTCACAGACTGAATTTTGTTGAGGAGTATATGTACAAGTTGTTTTCTGTTTGATACCATGTTGATGATAAAACTTTTTAATTTTTCATTTAGAAATTCTGTCCCTTGGTCTGATCTTATCCTTGATACTCGGTTTCCATTATTATTCATTCTGTTGATATATTCTATTATATAATATTTAGCTTGACTTTTATTCTTTAATAAATATGTTTCTGTAAAATGTGAGTAATCATCATAATTAGTAAATAATATCTTTCTTCTAATTTAGTACTGGGACTTATTGGGCCTCCTATATCAACATATATCTGTTCTCCTATTCTCTTACTCTTAGAATGCATAACTGGTTTGAATGGCACTCTGGTTGATTTACCTTCCATACATGCATTGCATATTTTTGGTGAGGTTGGTAATCCAAGTAGTTTTAACCCTTGATGATTCAGATGATTTAATCTTTTATGCCACAAAATACCTTTGTCTAATTTCTTCAATATCATTGCTTTTTCATGTTCATTTATATAAAACTTTATGACAAATAATCCTGTGTTATATGAATTTCCGAATAGTGTTGTAGAATTATTACTTATTATTGCTCTGTTATTTTGAAATATTACTTTATATCCTTGTTTATTTATTCTTTTTACAGACAATAAATTATGAGACAATTCTTTAACTATAAGTGCTTCTATACTTAGTATTATGCCATTTTGCGTTTTTACTTCTAATGTTCCTTTCTTTTTTATGTTTATTACTTGTTTGTTCGCTACTATCACTTTTAATTCTGGTATTTCTATTATATCTATCATGTATTTTTCATATTTACTATTTATCATATTATGTGTAGCACCTGAATCTATAACAAAAGTGATATCATTTTCTTTTTCAGTACTGCATGACTCATGTGATGAATATGCCTCATCTGCAATAAATGAAACTTTCTTCTTTTCTTCAGACTTTTCTTCTTGCATCAGATTTGCTCTTGGTCTTGCACCTCTACTTCTGTTTCCTCTCATATAATTTCCTCTGCCTCTTTGTACTTTACTGTAGCAATCTTTTGCGAAATGACCTTTCTTTGAACATTTATAACATTTTATAGTTGTCATATCAAAATTGAAACTGTATTCTTCTCTATTTTTAGTGCTTGTCTGTTGTGTATTCTTTAGTTTAAGTTCAGCATCTAACAATTTATTTTTCGTGAAGTCCAGTGTCAATTCCATGTTAGTGGACTCTAGAGCTGTTATGATCGGGTCGTATGAGCTTGGTAACGTTAATAATAGGTGACAGACTTTATCTTGATCCGTTACTTTGCTTCCAGTCTCTTCTATTTCCCTTAATATTTTATCGAATTGGCGAAAGTGTTCACTTAGCTCATCTGTTTCTGAACATTTTAAACTTAGAAGTTTCTTTTTTAGATATAATAAACTTATAGCACTTTTACGCTCAAATACATTTTTGAGATTATTTAACATTTGATATGACGTTTTACAGTCTCTTACGTATTCTAGATACTTGTCTGATAAACTCTGTACTATAATGCTGCGGGCTCTCGCGTCCCTATTTCTGAGATCTCTTTTATCGGCGTCACTGGCTTTTTCAATGTCTACATTTTCGCTTACTTCTTTACATTGTTTTTCCTCTAGGATTATACCAATCCTAAATAGCCACGAGCTATAGTTATCGCCTGTGAATTGCGGCAACTGCAAAATTGAAGAAGCCATAGTCTTACCATGTGACCGTAAACACACTTTTTAACTTTCTATCAATCTGTGCCAATCTGGCTTAATTCTGAACATCCAATTACTTTCCCGTCCTACTGGGCCCATAACCTATTAAGATACGGTGGATGTTCATTAAAATGCCTTGATTTTATTAATTGCTTTATTTTATTCCTGTTAACACACATTTCCTGTTACGCAGCGTAGACCAGAGAGAGAGATGAGGCAGCGTTTCGTAGACAAACAAAAATTCTACCATAGATAATACAATACAGTATTTATACTCTAATAAACTACATTCCCAGTAAACATGATCTTAACATCTCTGGTTTTGCGATGCTATTAGATGAAACCACTGCTGCTAATCTATGTCTATATTATACAATTGTGACATTGACAGAACGTATAATTGTATACCTAACTTATCATAACTATCCGATTGATCGTCTTTATTCTCAATTAGCAATATCAGAAAAACGTAATATACTTCACAAAGGATATGATTCATCTACAATATTTATATATGTTATTTAACGTTATTACAAATAATTTAACAACCGTCTAGAACATTTTATTTTTGTTATTACATGTTTCCTTGGAGTTGGTCTGTAATTAATCTAGAAAAAATGCAGAAGGCTCTAAAATGAGTACTGAAATTATGCCCTGGCTATTTGTAAGAACTCTACGTAAAGCCAACATAGTAAAAATCAACACTAGTGGAAGGTCACATATATACGGCAGCGGTAGGATATTAGGAGTTCCTTCGAAGAATGTCGATAGCGTCATGTCATCTGAAAACTGGGCTGAAAACATATGCGTTAAACCATGGCGTCAGAACTTTCGTGCCAAAGCTAAAAGCGCACCGTCCCCGTCTCCGATATCGTGAAGTCAATTTATTATATCAAAATGTTCGAGGACTACGTACGAAAACGCACACGTTTATTAACAATGTTACTCAAAGTAGACATGACATAATAGCATTAACCGAAACTTTTCTAAATAGTTCTATTTCTAATGGTGAACTTTTTCCTCCTGGATATCACGTCGTGCGAAAGGATCGAGCTGGTGATGTAGGATGGGGGGGAGTATTGTTAGCTGTTAGAGATTGTTATAGTATCCGTGAAGTAAAAGATATTATTAATATGACCGATGACAAGGAATTAATTTGTTCTATTGTGACTTCTAAACATATAAAAATACTATGTTGTGTAGTTTACCTGCCTCCAAATTATAATGATGAGCAATATCTTAATGTTTTGACCTGTATTGAAAATGTAATCTGTTCCCACTCTGACATGAATGTATTAATCGTAGGTGACTTTAATTTAAATTCTTGTAGTTCTAATGTAAAAACCCACTTTGATTTCTTTTGCGATTTTTGCTCGCTTCGGCAACATAATATTGTCATTAATAATCATGGAGGCATATTGGACCTAGTGCTGAGTAATATTGACTTTGAGAATTTAGAGGTGACGGTTAATGTAGATCCCTTGGTGCAAATCGATGCGTATCACCCTGCACTCGATATCATGATCAAGCTTCCCTATACCATTACATCTGCAAATCCTTCGTTACCGCAACAACCTTCTCCACGCCAAGGTGCCTGCCCAGATTGGAATTGGCGCAAAGCGGATTTCCAGGGACGGTACGCGGCTTTATTGGATACCAACTGGTCTGATATACATAACATTGACCGTGCTGTTCAGTTATTTTACGACAAGCTATACGACTGTTTTAGACTTTTTGTACCCGTCAAAAATACATCTGGGCATAATAAGAGGTATAACTACCCTAAATGGTATAATGCTGAAATAATAAAAAATATTAAAAATAAGTACTTTCACCACAAGAGATTTAAAAAGGAAGGTAAAGAATTTAATAGGGAAATGTTTATTTATATCGAATACCGGCAATATCTTAAATTGGTACAAAGGAACATCATCGATGATCCGGCTGAGTTCTGGAAGTATGTTAAAGACAAGAAAAATAATAGAAAGCGGGTTGAAAGTTATACATATATGGGTACTGAGGTTGAAGGTCAGGACGCAGTCGATGCTTTTGCACGTTATTTTGCCTCCGTTTTTCACGTAAATATACCTTTGTTAAACCCTTTCCAGGCAGCCCAAGCTGTTCATACAAGTCGTGATGCAAGTTCGATCTCTGTTATGACAGTCGAGAAGACGGATCTAGAGAAGGCTGTAAGACGCCTGAAACCACGGTCATCTGCCGGCCTGATGGCATTCCAGCGTTTCTGGTAAAGGACTGCATATCGGCTTTAGTTTCACCCCTCTTGCACCTCTTTAATCTGTCTCTGGCTCAGTCAAGGTATGCCGAAAGGTGGAAACTATCTAGGGTAACCCCTGTCCCGAAAGGAGATGGTGGTATAGATGTTTCGTCTCATAGACCGATTGCCGTCTTGTCAGTTTTTGCCAAGATCTTTGAAGCGGTCCTGAATGAACAAATCAATAATCAGGTTGGTCATTTATTGCACAATAGCCAACATGGATTTAGACGAGCCCGTTCAACGACTACAAATTTAATAGCGCATGTTGACTATGTTCACTCAGAAATGGATAATGGTAGGCAGGTAGATGCATCCTATTTTGATTTTAAAAAGGCTTTTGACCTTGTGGACAACGATAAACTACTGCAGAAATTAGCAATCATTGGCTTTACGCCAAAACCCTTACAATTTTTTTCAAGCTACCTTAATAATCGTTGTCAATATGTTAGTTTAAATGGTTATAATTCCAGTGACTACTTCACGAGATCAGGGGTAAGTCAGGGTAGCACGTTAGGACCGACTCTCTTCCTCATATTTATTAATGATTTGCCAGGAAAAGTATCTGCCTCTGAATGTCTCTTATTCGCTGATGACCTTAAGTTGAGTCTAGGTATTAAAACAGTAGTGGATGCAGAGGCTTTACAGAGGGATATCGACGCCGTGTCTCAATGGAGCCACGACAATCATCTCCCTTTTAATAATGACAAATGTAAAATAATTACTTTCTCACGTAAATTACGACCGATTGTTTATAATTATAATTTATATGACGCTTCAATGGAAAGACAATCTGACATTAAAGACTTGGGCTTAATGTTAGATTCTAGGCTAGATTTTCATACGCACATTATAAAGATTTGTAAGATGGCGCAAAGGATGTTAGGTTTTGTCATAACAGCGGCACAATTTGACAATGCAACAGTTGCAAAACCTCTTTTCGCTGCATATGTTCGCAGCAGGCTTGAATATGGTGCAGTTGTATGGAATCCCCATGAAGAAAAATATGTAATGATGGTAGAAAAAATACAACGCAAATTTGCTCGATGGCTCTATAAAAAACTTTACGGGTACTATCCTTATTTGTATCCTTCAGTGTTCGTTTCTGGTATGACCGAAATGGAAACACTGAAGCTTAGAAGAGCCATGCTTTCGATAGTACATTATCTTTCGATATTGCACCGGGGGATTGACAGTCCACAGACACTGGAAAGATTCCGTATCTGCGTTCCCACAAACATCTCATATGATGCATCGGGATGAGAACAGCGTCACAATTTGACAATGCAACAGTTGCAAAAGTTCTTTTCGCTGCATATGTTCGCAGCAGGCTTGAATATGGTGCAGTTGTATGGAATCCCCATGAAGAAAAATATGTAAAGATGGTAGAAAAAATATAACGCAAATTTGCTCGATGGCTCTATAAAAAACTTTACGGGTACTATCCTTATTTATATCCTTCGGTGTTCGTTTCTGGTATGACCGAAATGGAAACACTGAAGCTTAGAAGAGCCATGCTTTCGATAGTACATTATCTTTCGATATTGCACCGGGGGATTGACAGTCCACAGACACTGGAAAGATTCCGTATCTGCGTTCCCACAAACATCTCATATGATGCATCGGGACTGGTGGCGCCGCGTCGCCGGCAGCGCCTACTGGAGCTGCCGGCGGCTCGGACGGTATCAGGGCGGCACGCGCCCACTAACCGTGCTCTTCGTACTATCGGAGACATACTTGCTCAGCACTACGAAATTGATTTGTTTGCAGACGGCTTAGGAAAACTATGTAATAAGTTTAAGCAAATTCTAACTGACATTCTATAGTAATATTAATTATAATCAATATTTTAGTTAATAATTTGTATTTTGACTCATGTTTGTGTTTGTGTATTATTTGTTATTATAATTTATGACATTTCATTATTGACATATTATTTAATTAGGTAGGTATATTAGATATTTCAGTTAATTTTATTAATTAATTTGTATTTCGACTCATAGTTGCGTTTGTATTCGTGTGTTATTTGGTTAATTTATGACATTCCAAATCTTGACATATTATATATTGATATCTTTATTAATCATAGTAATTAATTTGTATTTTCACTTACATTTGTGTCAGTGTTTGCATTTTTGTGTTATTTGTTATTTATGACATTTTATTTTTGACATATTATTTATATTAAATATTTAAATTAATTTTAATAATTAATTAATATTTTGACTCAAGGTTGTGTTTGTATTTATGTGTTATGTTGTTTAATCATGACATTCCACTTTTTAGACTGTTATATACATATAATTGATATTTTTGTTATGTAATTCTGATAATTAATTTGTATTTTGAGTTATTGTTGTTGTTTGTATTTCGATCTGTGTGTTATTTTGTTTAATCAAGTCATTTCATTTTTGACAAATTGTTATTTTATTGTGTAGTATGAATTCTTAAAGATATATTTGTAACTTACCTATCCAATTTATTAATGTTTATTATAATTTGTATTCTAGCATGTAAGCGTGTTGGCTGTGTAACGGCTGTAAGTTTATGTCGTGATTTAATAAATTAATAAATAAATAAATTACAAAGTATTCCATCGGCTATGTGTACGGGTATAGTTAGACGGTCACCAACTAACCAACAGCGTGGTAGGTTAACTAATAAATCTTCACCTTCATCACGAGAGGAAGCATAAAGAGGCGCGACAGTGGCGCACGAAAGGAAGAATTATCAGGGTCATAATAACAATTTACGTATTTCATGTCTGGATTGATTTCAATTTACTTAATTCAAATAATGTGATATTGAAAATATTTAAATTTTGAAGGAACTCGTGACGTAATTTTGCTGTCTTATCTGTTTCTTGCAGTCTATTGTAAGACTAATGAAGGAAACAACGTTTTGTAATACATCAATAATAAAAAATATCGCGTGTAGGTGGATAAATAGACACCATTGCGCTTAAAAAAATAATTAACTGAAAATAATACACCATTAACCGTTTACTCACAACGAATGTTGCTTTATAGTAGAATAATTACTAGGTGCTGTCGATAATGTTATACTTGTTTGACACGTAAACAGTGAAGCTCAACCGTTTTTCCCTAGTAGGTAAAGGTATAAGCTTTCTTTTGTTTAAATCTCCTTAAGCATCAGCTACAATATGAGTATTTTTCATAACCAGTAAAATTACTTTTTCTACGATTTGCAGAACATTTCTCGGTGATAGATATCGCTTTTAATATTTGGTTAATGTGTGTATCAAACCTAAATGATATTTATTTTTATTATCGATTTTACTTCAAACAGATTTATATTATTCAAATAGTTTTTAATATTTTAAAAATTTATCAATGCAAGTTTGTGGGTTCATGTAAAGGAAGTTCAGAATACCTTTATTCATGTCATTTGAAATCGATAACATGTAAATTTTATAAAATTTTACTGTTATCGGATATACGTTGGAATTAATCATTTTCTAGTTAAAACATTTGTATGTCGCTGATGTTCAATTATAATGGATATATGTTATGAAACATCTTGTAGGGTAAATTTATGCTTTATTAATATAAATACCATTATAACACTCACACAATATAATTCAATCATACTTTTACATAGTTACATTATAATAATCCAAACCCCACTTCATTTTCATAAAACATTCTTCCAATAAGTAACTATCAAGACAGTACGCTTAATTCTTTTAAAACTCATAATACTATATTTAAATTTTGACAAATAGCTAATCATAGACAAAATTCCAACCTCTAACAAAACATGTATCTTATTACAATATCAACTGTAATAAAAATTATTTTTAAATATAACATACGCGTACTAGTTAATATTAATAGTTTATATATATTGTTTTGAATGACACGATTATTATATAAATAGTAACAACATATTGCTATCATTTGAAAATTATTTATTTCATAAAAAAAACACGACCTATTTCTCCCCCATCTCCTCAGCAGTCGTCGCACAGAACCGACTGTTACGTCCTTCGACTTTCGTATATATTGCGAAGATTGCTAATATAACATCAAAGTTTCCTGTGAACTGAAATTGGTCGTTTGTGATATCTTAACTTGCTCTTTAAAAAGACATTTAAAATGTCCAAGTTCGTCTTTCTCGTTGTTGTCATCGCCGCCATCGCCACACGAATCAATGGTATTCTTTTTATAAGTTATCATACTATTCCTAACACATCTTAAGCTTTTTATAATACAGCGCTATAATTCTTTGTTTAATAATGTCTACAAAATAAAATATTACTATTGTTTACCTGTAATTATAATATAGCTTTTTTTATTTATAATTACTTCATTTACATAGTCAGTTAAAATCTATTAATTTTCTAGCATGATTGTTTTTTCCAAATTCTTGTAGGTATTGTCAATGCATTGTAATAATAAAATACGAGTATTATCCGTTACAATCATACGTTACAATCATAACATCACGTTTTATGTCATTTGTTCAAACAGCTGCTTACTTTAAAGTAGGTAATTAGAATGCAGTACTATGAATATATCTCTTTTATGTGAGTAGAATTATTTCCTTGAATATATGTCTTAAATTCGTCACATTTCATTAACTATATGTTTTTGAGCAAGTGTAGGTGTAAGCCATTTAACCAGCCAATTTATTGAAAAATATTTCATTTTATATAAAACCATAATATTATTTAATATATACATGAATACGTGCAAGATACAAATTTTTAAACAATAAGTATAAAAATAGCCAGTGTCAGAATTAGTTTATACTTTCATTTTAGTAGCCTATAATGCTCACTTAGTCATCATCATTACAGCCCATATACGTCCCCATCGAAGGGCACGGGCCTACCCTAACTACGTTAAGACAATGAGACCTTAGTCTACCGCTGGTCCACTGCGCAATGGTAGACTACATATATACATCTTTAAATTTCTTCGCAGGTGTATGCAATTTGCCTTACGATATTTTCCTGCACCGTAGGAGCGTCAGTACATAAATGTACATATGAAATTCCAAAAACACTTTGGTACATGGCAGAATTGGTACATGAATAGCTTTCCGATTTTACTGTATGATATACTAGCGACTCACCCCGGCTTCGCACGTGTAAAATGTTGATACTAAATACACTACAGAAAAACTGTGAATGTTATATATAATAAATTATAGCTAAAAACCTAAAAATATACGATTTTAAAATTAATTGAATTGAAACATTTAAAATAAACTGTAGTAATAAATTGAAAATGTGTGTTATGTTATTATTATATGTATGTACATATAAACTTTCCTCTTCAATCACTCTATCTATTAAAAAACAAAACTTAAAAAACCGCATCAAAATCTGTTGCGTAGTTTTAAAGATTTAAGCATACATAGGGATGTAGGCACAGAGAAAGCAATTTATTTTATACTATGTAGTCATGCTACTTTAAAAATAATAATTTTCTTAATTAAAATCATTTCCTCTTTTCAGCTGATTCTGATTCGGATGATTCAAATTCAGGATTGTAAGTTGATATTCTTACTTAACTCGTTAGTTGTTATAGTAGTTATAATATCTGTTAGTTGACGTTTTCTAACAGTATTTATTCTATTCTATTATCTTTTAAAATTATTAGTAATTCAAAAAAATTGATTATTGTAGTAATAGATATGTATACTAAACGTAATATCTATGTTTTTAGATTCCCTGATGGATTGCCGAGCTTCCCCCTGCCACCAATCCCTCCACTAGTGAGTATTCTAATTTTAATTATGAAGTCTCGAAACGAAACGAAACTAATTAACAATAATTAAGTATACTTATATCACATTAAACTCTCTCACTTTAAATCGTAACTGCTACAATGCATATTTTCCACTCCAATTTTCGGTTATATAAAGCACTTTTTTAAATTAATAATAGTGAAAATCCCTTTGTTAAAATGAGTTGTTTATTTTATATAACTATCTGATGATAGAGCAGTCTGATGTCAGCTCTAATCCCTGTCTTATCTGTCAATATCAGCCCAACGCAACTTTTGTTCCTATCAATGAAAACGTTGAAAACTTTATTATAAGCATCAATAATCTTCAGCTTTTTGCAATTCATTCGCATTTTCTTTGGTATTTCTCTAACCTTATCACGATACTAGGTTTTAATTAGGTTATAAGTATAATAGCTGCTATAGGCTTACCTGCCTTTACTTTCTGTTATTTATTCTTAATTTCATTAATTATCGTGATACTGCGCATTTTACCCTCTTTTATCCTATAATCATATATAATTATGTGTACGCATTATTATTTAATTTCGTTGCATTCTTAAGAAAAAACATAAAATCTCCAATTTTTTAAAGATGAAATATGTATAGTATAATTACTTTATATCTTCGATGTATTTAACCACAATGGCGACTCTATACCAAGGTAGTCTGCTTAGGTGCCTTCGTCTTATCTATTTCTTCCGCAAAATAACAGTATTCGCATTGCGGTGTGAAGGGAAGAGCAGGGAAGGATAGGTAGTGATATTATTGAGCACTATGATTTTACATATTATCAGATGTTGGCAATATACATGGCAATATATATTTTATCAGTGTTGGAGATTAGCTGTGAATCTTACAGAAAACACATATGCTATAGGCGACTGTAACCACTTAACATTAGTGGGCAGTTGTTTGTCAACATTATTAAATAGATATGTTTTTATAGTGTATTTTTGACATACATATACGGGAAAGTATAAAGTTTCTTACAATTTCCTCAGAAAGCCCTGACCCCTGAGGACATCAAGAACTTGGCCCCTGCTGATGAGAACACTGTGGTGTCTGGAGCTTCGTTCTCGCAGTCCTCGTCCTCAAGGACCGTCAACGGTGTCCCAGTCGAGCAGTCGAGCAGTGCAGACTACATAACTAACAATAATGGCAAAGTCGACGAGGTGGTGTACTCGAGCTAAACACCAGGAGCATTAATAAATAATCAAACGGCCATGCATCAAATACGGAAACTTCCAAATTATATAAATATAAAATAAATTCTAATAATTTATATTGCCACTAATTATTGTCCATTTTCCTCTCCGTTAATTTTCTACAATAAGTCTGTATACAAATTTTGACAGTTTTCATAACCTATACTATATATTGCTATAAATGTGTTTAGATAATTTGTGTATTCATAATTACCTATTTACTTCTTTAGATTTTAAAGATTTAGAATTCATAACACAATTTACAACTCCATAGCGTTACAGAAACATTCTACACCACAAAACAAAGAGTTTATTTTGTAGTGTAGAGTATTGATTAAAATAGAAGGCCCTTTAAAAAGTGATAGATTATCCTTTTATCTTTACCATTATTATAAATATATAATATAAAACAATTTACAACTAAATAACATTCACAACAGAAATATTTTACAGATTATACTGATTATTTTAGGGTATTGATTAAAATAGAGAGCTCTTTAGAAATGTTATAGATTTTCCTTTTATCCTTACTAGTATTATAAATGTGAAAATAACTCTGTGTGTCTACGATAGATAGTTTTCACGCCAAATCTACTGAACCGATTTTTCGAATGAAATTTGGTAAACAAATAGTCTGGAGTTGGAGACACAAGAAAGAATATAAGAAAGTCCAATATAACACGGGAGAAGCTGCGGGCCGAAAGCTAGTTCCTACAACAAATATCCAGGACCATCTCAAAATATTCTGCTTTAAATATAACGTATATGTACATATCTACAGAAGGTAAAAATTTCGGGCTCGTATTCTAACACGAAAGTTAAACTCGAATCACTGATTGAGTACAGTTGGATGGTGCTATTGATCCTATATTTGTCTCGTGGCGTCTTGTTTGAGTCTCGTTTTGTGTGATTCGAGCCTTACACTAATATCCCAAGATATATATATATATATATATATTTTCTTTATGGATCTATCAGTAAATAAAATTATATAAAGATTTTAGCATGTAATTAATTAATAAGTGCTTTATAGTGACTGATTTTGATGAATGTAGTTCACATTTACCTCAATCATACAATATTTGTTTCTGTTTGCTCTTATTTATAATTTTCATGTTATAGTAAATTGTCATGCATAGTCATCATAAGAATCTTAATACAATTGACAACTCAGTAACGTTCGCGTTAGAGAAGACACCCCCAATTTCCGAACAAGTGTAGAGTAATTTCTTTTCCTTGTACACACAGCCACACTTCAGACTTTACATGTTGACCGTGATGAAGCTCTTATGTCGCTATGCTATAGCATAATAATAGAAGCGGTATTTTAGTGAAAATAACAAATATTCCGAGATACATATTTCCTTTATTGAACTAACTGGAAATTTTAAATTTTTTTTTATTTTTTTGCATTTAATGAGTAAGCTTGCTTACAAACTTGTTTACAGTTACTACAGGATATAGTTTTTTCCCAACAATAGTAGACCTAAAGCCACAGATGGGAACACATTTTAAGTTTTGTTTCTTTACAGTACTAGGTAATCGTAGTACGTTGCTCCACGCAAACAAGATTTAAGAGAATTTATATAATAAAGGAACGTACCTGTACCCACCTGCCGTACCTGCACCTAATACCTACACCGGAGTCACAACTTCTTAACGTACATACGTGACATTAATATTTAACACTGCAAAAGTAATAATCATGTCTAATCATATACAAATTTGCCTGTTCTTCTAATCAGAAAATCAGAATTCGAGAAATCTGTTTTCCAATTTTCGAACAGGTGTAGAATATTTTTTACACGCTTTTTATTGACTTACTCTGTCCGTTTGTTTGTTTGTTTGTTTGTCATGATCAAATCTTGTAATCGATTTTTCGACCACTTCTACTGCTCCAATCGAGCTCAAATTTTTTTTACTAGATTCTAGATGACAATACAATATTCAATCATTTTCGAATCATAAAAATACATAATTATGTTGTAATAAATTAAAAACTTTTTAATATGAGAATTGGTTCAATGAAGCAAACAGATAGAATTTGATATAATGCATATGTTTAATTCTAATACTACATTTTCTGAACAATTATGTACATTTCTTTATGTTTGTTATAATAATCACGAGACTAAAAAGTAGTAAACAAAAAAAAAATTAAAAAAAACTTTTTAAAAAACACGCTTTTTGCGCAAAGACTAAAAAACGTTTGAAAAAACTTTTGTTTGTTATAAAGACTAAAAAACATTTGATCTAAAAAGTAGTAAATAAAAAAAAACTTTTTAAAAAACACGCTTTTATTAAAAAGACTAAAAACCGATCTAAAAACTTGAAAATAAAAATAAAGTCACGCTTTTAGAAAATTTGGGTACATATCAAGAAAAATTTCTGATGACAAAAAGAAATGTAACTCAAAAATTTGTCTATAAAATTTAGCAAATTAGTCCAAGAACTCAATGACTATAAAAGCGTGGGGTGTAAATGTTAAGACCATTAAATGAGTAATGTTTAATTTTGAACACCCCACGCTTTTATAGTCATTGAGTTCTTGGACTAATTTGCTAAATTTTATAGACAAATTTTTGAGTTACATTTCTTTTTGTCATCAGAAATTTTTCTTGATATGTACCCAAATTTTCTAAAAGCGTGACTTTATTTTTATTTTCAAGTTTTTAGATCGGTTTTTAGTCTTTTTAATAAAAGCGTGTTTTTTTAAAAAGTTTTTTTTAATTTCCTTACATTTATTCTTGGTAAGATTGGCCTATAGACTTGTGTTAAATAAATATTGTATTGATTTAGATGAATTTTCCTTTAATGATTGTCATTGGAAATATCCAATGTATTGCAAAACATTGTACTGTAATTGATATGATATAAATATATTTTTTTCCTTGTTTATATTTATCGAGAAAAATAACTTATATTGTCCGAGATACATATTTTCCTTATTATTTTTGAATTCTGAATTATTGAATTCTGTGACCATTTTTGTGTTTAATTTGTGTATTCAGAATAATCAATTTTGATAAAAGTAGTTTACACTGACAGTAAGAATACAATGTTTTTATATGACGCCGTCTCTTATTTACCCTTTAGAAGTTACTATAAGTTGTCATGTGGCCTACCATAGGAATGAATCTTACCAAAATTCACAATCCCTCAACGTTCGCAGCAGGTATATTTTACACTATAAAATTAGGATCTAGAAAATCCTAATTGGCGGATTTCCCTTTAATGCATTTTATAGCAAATTATTATTTTAAAACATTGTATTGTAAATATGTATCAGGAGGTGATATAACATCAATAGCACTTATTTTGCTTTCATATTTATCGTGAAATATTAAATAAAAATCCATGATACATAGTTATTTCTTTTATTTATATTAATAAATGTCAAAATTGTGAAAAGTTTGCATTATTTTAACAAGATTTCTCGCTCGTTATAACATTTTAAAACTTAATAGCACGCTTGCTAACAAATACTACAATAGAATATAGGTTTTTCCTAATAATACAAACCGTAAATGAACAATATTTACTATGAACAATACAATCAGTCTCTGATAAGTTCTAATTAGAAGTTAGTTAATCTGTGATTAAATTTGAATAGTGCGGCCCGCCAGTCGAATACTGGTGGCCCGCCGACAGCAAAAATAATACTCTTGTACATTCGAAAATATTGAATTCTATTCCAGAATTAAATCAAAAAAAATATGTTCGAAAAGTAATTTGAATATCGCGCGCCGCTGTGTGTGCGTCACTCGGTAACAGCGGTCGGTAATGTTCGCGCCGATCTCGGCTAAATTCGTTTTCTTGAGGAAGCCGGGCGGCGGCGGGCGGCGCGACGACGGGCAAGCGAGATAGCAATAGTCCCGAATTCCCGATTGCTCGCGTAGAATACACGAAGCTTCCAAAGATTCGATTTCGAGATTTCTCCAGTCAGTTTTCGACTCTATAACGCGCGGTATAAAAGCCACGCTAACCGCAGCGACCGACATTCGGTTTTAAATTGAGCGACTAGCCGAGTCGGTGTCTTATATTTTGATTCACATTCAACGTAGGTTTCCTATTTAGCACTTGCAGTGTTAACCCGTGAAGTGCTGTGTATATTGTTATGTTATGACCTCAACCTACACATTAGATAATAAGTTAGTATTTAGATAATTAGGTATTTAGGTAATAGTATTTGATTGTTCATTATTATATTTGTTATAATCATTATCATAATTTGAATTGTTTATCTCAATGAGTATATTTCCAAAGTTCTGTCTGTAAGTAATTAAGTCAAAGTTCTATTTAGTTAAATATGTAAACATCCCTTCCAAAACTAGTATATAAGACCCTTACTTAAAAATATCAAGCAGTCACTTCCTAACTCTGATCGTTATAACTTGTGTAAATCGTATAATATTGTGTAATAAAATAAAGTTAGTTTTTAAAAATACAAATTTATTCTTCATCATATAACAAATTGGCGCAGTCGGTAGGATATCGCTGATTAAAGACGAAGTAACAACGCGACGCGTTTTAAGGACAAACATCGCCAGAAGACCGTCGTGGTAGCTGCAAGCTTTCAAAAAACTTCGCCGAACCATGCGACCTGCATTTATATTGTTATTGTGGTGAGTTGCTAAATTTGTTTTGCTCTATTTTCCTCTATCTCTCAATCTATTTCCACAATCTCTATATCTTCCCGTATATCCTCAAAATCACAAAATGTTTAAAAACGAAAAAATTGCCGACAATACGAGTATGCCACTTGAGTTAAATACGCTCTTACAACTTATCCCAAGCTTCGACACAAACGAAAAGGAGCAAGTATATAGATTTATCAGATCATGCGATGCTGCATTCAACTTAGCATCCGAACAACAAAAACCAATTATTTTAATTTATACTTTAAATAAAATAACAGGCGTCGGTGCATCCGATGTCCATAGTAGAAAGTTTCCAGATTGGGATACGTTAAAAGTTTATTTGATTCAAAAATTTTCGAACGTTAAAACTATTGCGCATTTAATGCTCGACCTTCAGTCTATGTTCCAAAAACCCAATGAAACCGTAACTGAATATCTACATCGAGTAGATTTGTCGCGGAGCAAAATAATTGAAAAGTTATACGCCGAAATAACCGACGAATCTTTACAAGGGCGTATGGCAACCACGGAAGAGACAGCATTGAATGTTTTTGTTAACGGCTTGACTTCCGAGATAGGTGTAATGCTTCGGACCAAAGAATTTGCAAATTTAACGCTTGCTGGCAACTTTGCCATACAAGAAGATAAAATACGGCAAATGAATTCCGCAAGGCAATTAATATATAAAAATACATTTGCCAATACAAAATCTAACGCATCAGTTCCTAAGCCAAATTTTCCAAATAATAGACCACTAATTAATCGAAACCAATTTTTTCACCCTAGACCATTCCAGAACAACAATTTCATAAGACCAAATAATAATTCACCCCATACAACACAAAAATTTTGCAATTATTGTAAAATACCAGGCCATATTATAGCTGAATGCCGTAAAAGACAATACAATAACTTCAAACAGAATCAATTAGCATTACCCGCTCCTCAACAGCAAAGAAATATAAATAATTTAAACTCGCAAGTATCCGAGGTGGCGAGCGACACCTCGGATGCCAATCAAATAGCTCAAAACCTAGAATTCTAAATAACTTTGATAAGCCAATTCCAAATCCAGTCCATCGGGGACAAGCTACAAATTATAAAACGCAAATTCATTCGGTTCATCAAGGACAAACTATAAATCCATCGCAGATCAATTCAGTCCATCGGGGACAATCATGCGACGCCTCTACCCAAACTGAATGTTATTCCAATTCAATATCAATTGAATCAAAAACTTACGAACAGGGTAACCAGCCCCAAACTCTTAGTTTTCAAAAATCACGTTCTGACACTAAAACAAAATCAAATCCTTCTACCAAATCTAAATCAAAATCATTAAAAAAGAAAAAAGGTAAAAGATCCTTAAAAACTACTAAATCTAAACGTAAATATACAAAATCGAAATCCACTAATAAACATAAACAATCCTCATCATTAAATATTACTGAAACAGAAAATAGTTCACTATTAAAATCTTATAATATATCGTCACTAAACATCCCACCAGAAAACCTATTACATTGTCTATTCCACATCAACAAAGAACCGGTAATTATGTTAATTGACACCGGTGCTGCTATATCAGTAATAAGAAAAGATAAAATAAACAGCAATCCAATAAATACTTCCAATAAAGTATCTATTATAGGTGTTTCTAATTCAGGATCCACAATTAAGACGTACGGAACGTCAGATCTTTGCCTAGATGAATTTCCTGAACATACATTTCATATAGCCGATCTCAATATCAGTGCAGACGGTATCCTAGGTAATGATTTTATGTCTAGATTCAATGTAAATATATTTGTAAAATCTAAAACAATGCGTGTACGTGATAAATCATACAATTTATTCTTTATTCGTGAACGAACAGATAAAAGCAAGCCAATTATTATTACCAAACGCTCAGAACAAATAATTAGATGCTTCACGAAAGATATCCTTAACGGTACAGCTATTGTCGATAAACAAATAATAGATAATGGTGTTATTATTCCACACGCATTAGTTAATGTTGTAAATGGAGAACTTATTACTACTTGTGTAAATACAGATAATTCAGATATCCTAATTACCATGCCATTAGTTAAAGTCCACCCGTACGACTTCGATAATGAATCTATTGTTAATAATGAAGCGTCAGTAAACATAAATAATTTAAATACATTTAACAGACAAATAGAAATCTCAAAATTAGTTAGAAAAGATCATTTGAACAAAGAAGAATCCGAATCACTCGATAAAATTATTTCTGAGTACGCTGACATATTTTTCATAGAAGGTGATTCTTTAACTTACACTAACCACACTAAACATCGCATCGTAACGACCACAGATACGCCGATTCATACCAAAACATATCGATTTCCCCAAATACACGAACAAGAGGTAAAAAAACAAGTTCAAGATATGTTAGAACAGGATATAATTAGACCTAGTTCTTCACCGTGGAGTAGTCCAATCTGGGTAGTTCCCAAGAAACTAGACGCATCTGGAAAACAGAAATGGCGTCTAGTGATAGACTACCGAAAATTAAATGACGTTACAGTAGGAGATAGTTACCCTTTACCGAACATCACAGACATATTAGATAAATTAGGACACTCTCAATATTTCAGTACACTAGATCTTGCTTCAGGATTTCATCAGCTTGAAGTTGAACCTTCCGATATACCTAAAACAGCTTTTAATACTCCATATGGACACTACGAATTTAAGAGAATGCCCTTCGGCCTTAAGAATGCACCTGCAACATTCCAACGCGCAATGGACTCTGTCTTATACGGACTCCAAGGGGAACGATGCTTTGTATATTTGGACGATATTGTGGTATTCGCTTCTAGCCTTCAGGAACATGATCAAAAACTACGCGAAATATTTTATAGATTACGTAAAAATAAGTTAAAAATTCAACCTAACAAATGCGAGTTCTTAAGACGTGAAGTAGCGTATCTAGGACACATTATATCTAGTGAAGGCGTTAAACCAAACCCCGGTAAGATAAACGCGGTAAAAGATTATCCTATTCCAAAGTCATGTAAAGACATTAAAGCCTTTCTAGGACTAACAGGCTATTATCGCCGCTTTATAGCGAATTTCAGCAAAATCACGAAACCGCTTACTAGTCTCTTGAAAAAGGATGTGCCCTTCGTATGGGGAGAAACACAACAATTAGCTTTCGATGAGTGTAAACGTTTACTTACTAATCCTCCTATTCTTCAATATCCCGACTTTACTAAAGAATTTGTCCTAACAACCGACGCCTCAATACATGCTATAGGTGCAGTGCTGTCTCAAGGTGAAATAGGCAAAGACTTACCAATCGCGTATGCATCTCGGACTTTAAATAAAGCGGAATCAAACTATTCCACAATAGAACGCGAATTATTAGCTATTGTCTGGGCCGTTAAACATTTTAGACCCTATCTCTTTGGTAGAAAGTTTAAAATAGTTACTGACCATAAACCTCTTACTTGGCTTTTCTCTATTAAAGACCCAGGCAGCCGTTTGGTTAGGTGGCGATTAAAACTCGAAGAATTTGATTACGAAGTCATTTACAAAGCCGGTAAAAATAATACCAACGCTGATGCACTTTCAAGACCTCCTATTTTTAACACAAACAAAATCTCCCAAACCTTTGAAGCAAAGAACGATAACAACCCTGATGACTATTTAGAAATAAATTATGAACATTTCTCTGAGAATTCCACTTACAGTTTCGATACTCCAAACCTTAAATTATCGCCAGATCGCGTATTAGACCCCAGACATAAAAACATATTCATTCCCATTTCGTGTGAACTCTCTGATAAGAACGACCTTTTCAATGAGGCTCTATCCACATGTTCTCAAGTGAAACCATATTTAGAGAAACATAGAAATCTTTATGACTGTGATTTATTAGTTTCCAACAATAAACAAAATATTATCTTTGGCTGTTCTCGACCCACTCATTATGACCCTTGGGATTCCGAAAGTTACTTTAAAACTCTCTTAAGTTGTCTACATACTAATAACCTAAAGAATCTATATGTCCCAGACCTTAAAAATGATAGAACTTGCAAATTACGCGGCAACGAACAATTACATATCACTGCTTACTTAGCTGATGTCTACGAATGTGAAATAACTATTTGTCAAAACAACGTCCAAATACTAAATAATCCAGACGAAATTGCTCATATACTTAAAACCTTCCATGATGATCCTTTAGCTGGCCATAGAGGTATCATAGAAACAACTAATAAAATCAGATCCGAATACTTCTGGAAAGGAATGACAAACGCTATCAAAACATATATAGAAAACTGTAATGTCTGTCAAAAAAATAAAATTCAAAGAAAAACATATAAAGCACCGATGGTTATAACCTCGTCATCTACTGAGCCATTCGAACGCATAACCATAGATTTAGTGTCATATTCCGATATCACATATGACGACAATAGATATATTTTAACACTACAGGACGATCTCACCCGCTTTGTTCAAGCATATCCTATTCCTGATAAACAAGCTGTTACAATAGCAAAAGGAATATTAAACTTTTGTCAACATTATGGTGTCCCAAAGCGATTTCATTCGGATCAGGGTACCGAATTTATAAATAGTGTCATCAAGCAATTAATGAAACTTTTAGGCGCAAATCATACAATGAGCACAACCTATCATCCACAAACAAATGGCTCACTAGAAAGATTTCACGCGACCCTTCGAGATCACATCCGAATGTATCACACTCGGAATAACCCCAATTGGGATAAAATCATTCCATTTGCGATAATGTGTCACAACACCTCCGTAAATCATTCTACAGGGTTCACACCGCATGAATTACTATTTGGTTATAAGCCACGATCATTGTACTCATTCAAAGAAATAAGTGACTATACTACATCTGATTATCTGGTTGATTTAAACGAAAGATTAAAGATATCTCGTGATATAGCTCGTCGTAACGTTGAATCTATGAAGGAAAGAGCAAAAGAACGCTACGATCGTAATATTAAAAACATTGCTAGATTTAAATTAGGAGATAAGGTTATGCTTAAGGTTCCTAATCCAAATAATTTAGATATCAAATGGGAAGGTCCCTATATTGTTAGTAGAATAGGATTTAATGAAAATTACGTAATTAGGAAATCGGGAAAAAACCAATTAGTGCATGCAAACCGCCTCAGACCGCTTAACAATCCAGCGATTCAACCTTCAACATCTCTACAATGAAAATTATTTTCAGGATATACCAGGCAAACTCGGCAGATCCCGACCCTAATGAAAACCCCAATTATATAATTAATTTTAAAGAAATATTTAATAATCCATACTTTAGCTTTATAATTTGTTCAATTATTAAACTAATCGTTTACATAATGTTATATCGAATATACGTCAAAATTAAGAAATATTTTAAAAACAAAACAAATCCTCGACAAAATACGAATCAAATCATTTAGTTATTTATCTGTTTATTCCAGGTATTCCAGCAGCAATTAATGCTGATACCCTTACCGAACCTCTTCCTTCTAAATCAGGCTTGTATTTTCAAGAGGAAGGCGAATTAACTGTATCAGAATCGTCTTGGAAACTTATAGTCTATAAAAACTTAGAACCACTATTCCTATCTCGCGATTCACTTAAAAGATTAGCTACTAATTACCAAAATTTAATAAACAATAAGATTTTTAACACTTATAATGCTAAAACGACAAACTCCTTTCTTAATACAAATCTAAATCGTATAAACTCTAGATTAAACGAACTTGCCTATTATACCCCTAATAAACGAACAAAACGCGAATTATTAGATGGTCTCAGTTCTGTGTTAAAATGGCTAATAGGTACTCCCGATGCAAAGGATGCTTCAAGATATGACAAATGTATAGAATTGTTAGAAAAACAAGAATTAGAATCTTCTGAAATATTAAAACAACAATTACAAATTATATCTTCTACAATTGTTAACTTTAATAATACATTAATTAAAATTTCGTATGATGAACATATAATTAATGAAAATCTTAATAGAATCGGTTCATTTATAAACGACACTAACAAACTTTTATTTGACTTTAAACGAAGTGAAGAACTTTCCGAAATCTCCATTCAAATTTTAGAGTCTGTTATGTCGCTAGAACAAGAAATAGACGACATACTAACTAGCATATTGTTCATTAAATCGGGCGCTATTCATCCTTCAATAATTACATCAGAAAGAGTGTATAAAGAATTACTATCAACTAATCATGCTCGTAATGACGGAAGTTTAGTGGAACCAATTACCGTACCTAACATACATAAAATTCTTGAATCTGCTAGTATAACATCATATATCTTTAAAAATAAATTAATCTTTATCTTAGATTTTCCTCTAGTAAAAAATGAACGATTTCATATTTACCATATATACTCCATACCCATTCCTCATGCCAATTCCTCAATCTACTCCACCATCCTTGCTGAGCAAACTTACCTAGCAACAAGCACTACTCAACAATACGTCACTTTCAACAACATGGACAACTGCAAGACATATGCCCCGGAGAAGATTGTTTGCAAGAAATTCCCTGTCTACAATTATAATACACGTCCAATATGTGAAATGGCCGTTCTACTATCCACATCCAGAGAAATACCGAATCATTGCGAAATAACAACAATCGCTGCTAATATCAACATCTTTCAATCGATCAAAAATAATAAATGGATTTTTATTTTGAAACGTAAGATTCATGGTGCTTTACAGTGCGGAGATACAACTACTCATCATGAATTAGAGGGATCTGGAATATTGAAGTTAAATCAAGGCTGTAAATTATACACCAGTCTCGTAACACTTTCGGCAACTGAAGAAATAATTACAAATATCAGCATTCCCATCATTACAGTTGACATCATCGAAAATTGTATCAACTCTGTTCAATTCGAAGAACCACCTGAACTCATTCATATTAAAATGAACAATATCCCTTTGGATTCTCTTCACACAATGAAACAAGAAATTAAAGATTATTCGAAGCTCCTGAAGGAAAATGAAAAGAATTTCATACAAAAACATTCTTATAAACTATCCATCTTTAGTTACATAATGGGATTTATCATGTTATCCTTTCTTCTATACAAATTTATCCCTTGGCGTTGTCTATCACACCGATTCCAAAATAGAAACTTAGAAGAACACAGACATGGATGTATTCAAATATTTAATAACTGTTTCGATCGATCAAGAAGAAGCCACCATGTTTCTGTACCACTGCAGACTATCTCCCATACTTCAACTTCGTGTATCTCAGACGACGAGGATACGCCATCATCACCTAGTTCAAACCAACAAAGATCGGGCAATATTCCCCAATCTTTATTCTAAGGGGGAGGTGTTATGTTATGACCTCAACCTACACATTAGATAATAAGTTAGTATTTAGATAATTAGGTATTTAGGTAATAGTATTTGATTGTTCATTATTATATTTGTTATAATCATTATCATAATTTGAATTGTTTATCTCAATGAGTATATTTCCAAAGTTCTGTCTGTAAGTAATTAAGTCAAAGTTCTATTTAGTTAAATATGTAAACATCCCTTCCAAAACTAGTATATAAGACCCTTACTTAAAAATATCAAGCAGTCACTTCCTAACTCTGATCGTTATAACTTGTGTAAATCGTATAATATTGTGTAATAAAATAAAGTTAGTTTTTAAAAATACAAATTTATTCTTCATCATATAACAATATGTAATTGTGTTGTGAAATCGTAAGTAACAAATCTGTTATTAATATAGAACAGAACAGCAACTTTAACAAAAGCATTAAATTGTTGTTTTGTTTTATTCGCTCGTTTTTGTTTTTTGGTAATATAAAAAAAGGATGGGTAATTAAGTAGGTAACTGTAATTGTTTTTAGAATGCTGTTTAATCCTAGCCAGATTAGAACGCAACATGGACAAGCCAGGGCCTAGTAAAAAACGTAAGGTTAAAGATGAAAATCGGCAGTTTTCAAGAATTTGGACTGAGAAATACTGTTTTGTATGGTCGCATAACAAAGTCGTTTGTTAATTTGCAAGAATTCTGTTTGCGATTGCAAAGGAATATAATGTAAAAAGGCACTATGAAACGCAGCATCCTACTTTTACCAGGTTTACAGGCGAATTAAGAAAGCAAAAAATGTTGTCTTTAAAACGGGAGCTTATTGGTCAGCAAACTATGTTTACAAAACCCATTCAAGATTCAGAAGCAGCTACAGAAGTAAGTTATGAAATTTCTAGAATGATAGCAAAGCGAAGTCGCCCCTTCAATGATGGGGATTTTGTAAAAGAATGCATAGAAATTGCCGATAAGAAAATGTGTCCAGAAGCAGCAAAAAAATTTGAGAAAATTCAACTGAATCGCATAACTATCCAAAGACGAATTATGTCTTTGTCAGGTGATATTGAGGAACAATTAACTGAAAAAACTAAGATCATTGAATTTTTTTCATTAGCACTCGACGAATCCACTGATATTACTTCCACAGCTCAACTTCTCATATTCATACGAGGTGTTAGTCAAGATCTTAGAAGAGTTATTAGGAATGTGTTCATTAAAAGGTCAAACCAAAGGAGTTGATATACTCAATGTACTTTTAGATGAGTGTTCAAAAACTGATTTGGACTTATCAAAATTATCGGGAGTTGCCACTGACGGTGCTCCTTCGATGATTGGTGTCAATAGGCTTGTTGCCTAAATTTCAGTAGTTAGATACTAATATACCTTGATGCCTATTCTATACAAAATAATTCTTATTTTTGAAAAAAAATGCTTATTTATAAGAATAATTTTGAATTTAATTAAATATTTGACATTAGTCATCAAAAACGCTCATGACTGTCATGGCGTCTTGAATGACGTCACGCCGTGCAAAACACAGCTGTTTTAGTATCGGAATATTCGGTATTGTGAAGTTATTTTAATAAAAAATGGATTCATCGTATTACAAGTACTGCATAGTGCCCTAGTGTACAAGCACAAGTATAAAAACACCAAAAAAATTATTTATATACGTGCCAAACAATCAGCAGATACGTAAAAAGTGGCTAACAAGAAGGAATGATCGCGAGAAGGAATGATGCCCATTCTTTTTCGCACTTCCACAAGACACTTGGGAATGACATTTTGACTTTGACGTTTCGCACGACGTAACACTTTTTAATTGGTGTTTGCTGTCACGTGACTTATGGCTTATTTTGTGCAATTTTATTTTATAAAAATATAAATAATCAAAAGTTATTACTTTACAAAACTTTGTTTTTTCATAATTAAATGATCATCTTAATACACTTCTCATCAAAAAAATCGAAACACCTTGCAAGTTTACGTTTTGTCAGGATTATCAGAAAAATGTGTACATTTAGGAATAAATGTTAAATGTCGTTTAATAGTGAGTAATATGAGCTTATCAAATCTTAATGTTAATGTTCTAAATTTAAATGAATTTTTCATAGGTTTCGTATTTTGTTAAATGAGTCATTTTTATTCCGTATGGAGTATAAAGGAAATGGATAAAACAACACACGTAAATGAAAAAAAAAGCTAAAAAACGTTTATTTAATAACTTGTATTCCCTCCCCGAGCTCTAATTACTGCTTCCATACGGTTCTTCATCGATCGGATGAGAGTCACGATCACATGCTGTGGTATATTGTCCCATTCCTCTTGGATTGCATCTTGCAGCTGGCTAAGTGTTTCTGGGGCAGGATCTCTTGCTCGAATTCGTCTCTTTAATTCATCCCACAGATGTTCAATGGGATTCATGTCCGGGCTTCTTGCTGGCCATTCCATAATAGAGATATCGACTTCGTTAAGATAATCTCGTACGACGCCCGCGGTGTGAGCCCTAGCATTGTCATGCATGAATATGAAGCCGTTGCCAATAAAATGTGCATAGGGCATCACATGAGGCTCGAGACACTCTTCGACGTACCGATGACAGTTTAGTGCAGGCAGACGTGGCCCAGACACAAAAGCAAGCTCTGTCTTACCGTCGGCGCTGATTCCTCCCCAAACCGTCCACGAACCGCCACCATAGCTGACCTTTTCTTCAATGCAGCATTCTGCATAGCGTTCTCCGTCTCTTCTGTAGACCTTGTTCCTTCCGTCGTTACCATACAGCATAATTTTACACTCATCAGAAAAGAGAACTTTGCTCCACTGTAGGTATGACCAATTTAGGTGCTCACGTGCAAAGTTAAGGCGCGCTCTTCGATGGTCTGCAGTTAATTTCGGCCCATTTGCTGGCTTATGCGGTACCAGTCCACGATCCTTCAACCTTCTTCTAATTGTAGAGTCACTTACAGCCACCCTTCGTACAACACGAAGCCGCTGCTGCAGTTGAAAAGCGTTAAGGCGTCGATTTCTTAAAGAAGTTGTTACAATAAATCGATCATCTCGCTCAGAAGTGACCCGATTCCTGCCAGATCCTGAACGGCGCGTGAACAAACCAGTCTCCCGATAACGTTTATAGACTCTATGAACAGATGACAGGCTTAGATGCAGTTTTGCAGCCACAACACGCTGACTAAGGTCAGAATCCAGCAATGCCACAACTTGGGCGGCTTCTGTGGGCGAAGTATCCATACGTTTTAGAAAAATAACCTTTTTTCAGACGTCCCAAAGTCACAGTATTGAAATAAAACAAAAAGTTTAAGGATAGGCGCCAATTTTTAGTTTTTAAACGCTAAATGTACTCCAACCCTAAACACACATTTGTCTCAAAACAGTGATTCATTTCGTTTATAAGATAAACAAATGAAATTCTAATTTTGAATTTAGAATTTTCGCTTATTACTGTAATGGCCAAACTGCCAGCTA
>JAYEAL010000368.1:0-81494 GCA_036419045.1 Scirpophaga incertulas | reverse complement strand
ATTTGAGCTGTCTAGCTATAATGGTTTATGAGATACAGCCTGGTGACAGATAGACAAACAGCAAACCTAAAAACCCTAAAATCATTAAATATTAAAATTTACAGGATCCCTGTAAAGCAAACTTGATTATTTGCCATTTTTCGCTTATTGTTAATAACAGCAACAGGTAGCCATCCATACTTATATTATAAATGCAAAAGTAACTCTGTCTAGCTTTCACTCCGAAACTACTGAACCAATTTTGATGAAATTTGGTATGAATACAGTTTTTTTTTATGCAAGGACCGGCAAATGACCTCTTCCCGCCTGACGTTTAGCAGTAAATGAGATCCAAATGGGATGACAGATAGAACAGTGGTGTAACATCTACTATCCTACCTGCCCGCCCCCTACCGACCCAAAAATACTAATTAATTTAATATAAGTTTGAACCCGAAAAAGACCATTGGATATTTTTTACCGCTGTAAAGTATCTCTTTCTCCTAGGAAATCACGATAGCTACAGCCGAACCAATTCTGCCGGCCTAGCATGAGCAGTATTTAGTGACTAGCGTGATAAACAGCTGCTGTCACGCTTACACCTCAGCAGCGTGAATGAAATAGCACCACCACCATATCATATCATAACCAGTGATAACTTGTATCCATGTTAGGGGCTGATGTAACTTGGTATGGGAATGGCTTAAATTATAAGAATCAAAATAAGATAATAAAAAGGAAAATATCTCTCCTGTGGGAAATTCGAATATAACGCGGGCGAAGCGGAAAGTTAGTTTGAAATAATAATAGAATATTTAGTTGTTTATTAACTTTTGATATAAATTGAAATAAAATTGCATTTCGATTTTTAATAAGATAAAAGTAAAGTTAAAGCTGAATACAATGGCCAGCTGTCACTGAACAATGACTAATTAAACATTGAACTGTGGTACCTATTTAAGGGGGCCTCCCATTTAACAAATTGTTTTTAATGTCTAATGTATGGACCTGACTCACTTAGCCAGTTGCCTTAGCTGGTTTTTAGTCTTGTGTTTGTGCACCGACCTGACTCACTATCCCGTATTTTTTATAATGTTATCACTATTATTTTTAAATAATTCTTCATTTTCTTTTTGCAGATGAACTTCTGCCTGAAGCTAATGCGACTGCGAAATTTGTAAAAAATTTTGACGAACTTTTTGATGCTGTTAATGCAGACAGCCCTGATTTGCGTGGCGGATAGAAGTACTCCACAAATATGACTTCATATAGTCCTCATTTGGATCTCTTTGGTCAAATGCGTAGATTCATATCGGAAATGAAATATCTAGGCAGTAAGTCGAAGCCTCCATCCCAAGATGGTTGGGTCCACACATTAAACGCCATTGAAAGGTTGTGGAAAAAGTTACAGTCAATTGGAATCAAAAGTCTTGCCACTCGCCGTCTTAATCAAGACCCTCTAGGAAACTGCTTTGGCTGTATCAGATACAATTGTGGCTCAAATAGTAATCCCACGATCGAACAATTTGTGTCAGGAATTAAAACAGCTATACTTTCAAATTTGCACCATTCAGGGCAAGAAAAAAGCTGTGAGGATGATACAGCAGAATTATGCAATAATTTGTCAACTTTCTTAATTAGTAATTTTACCGAAGAAAAAGATGATTTTAACTTCGATGATTTTGATGCATTGTTATTGGCTGATGCAGTAGAAGCCGTTGAACAAGCAACGCCAGAAATTCAAGCTTGTGGATATGTATGTGGCTTCATATTTAAAAAATTGCGACATACAGATTGCCCAGATTGTCGCAAAACATTCCTATCGGAAGTCACTGATAACATACACGTATTCACAAGCTTCAAAGAATATAACAATGTAAGCAATTCTTTGAATTATGCCAACAAAGAAATGGTTCAATGTGTAGAATCAATGGCAATCTTAATCAATGAATATTTAAAAGATAATGCCTGGAAGAAAGATATAAAATATAACATTTTCAACAATATGAACGTCATTGACTTCTCTTTCTTAGAAAAATGTACTAAACATTTGGAACATAATAATAATCATCTAAAATCAAGCACATTTTACATATGTGTTAAAAGATTTATTGCATTAAAAAATCGAGAGTTGGATGAAGAGGAGAAAAAAAGGCTTTAGACAGAAAGATGAAAATCCTTAGGAATCAATGATTTATATTTCATAGTTCACTTTTACAATGTATATAGGTATATATAACGATACTAGTGTGAGAATTAATCATCATCACAAACAAGAATGAGAAAATTGAAATGAAAAGTATGATTCATAAATAAAAATTAAGAAGCTTGATTAAATTAGTTACTCGCAATGGTGTTGAAAAACATCGTACAACACTCATGAGCAGTTAAAAATTACATTCTCGGCAGAATATTAAGCGCTCGCCATGCTCATGCCCAATGTCAGCATCGAATGTAATGTTCAATATTACTCTCTTGTATTATAATACTATTGTATATTGTTAGACAGAAAGTACAGTTGTTCTAATGTTGGTGATATATGTATCAAAATACTTAAGAGTAGATTACTAGCATACCTAGTTGGGAATTGTACAAGTGATTTTTTTATTATGTTTATAATTGTGGAAACAAGAGAAAATTCAAATTTTTCAAATTCACCGACATTAAATCATACACCTGCTTCTTCAAACTTTGTTAATAGAGGAAGACGCCTTTTGGGAGCCAACTATTAATTAATTAAAAGTATAACTATTTATAGACTATTTTTCTCCGTACCTAATTGAGACAAATAGTAAACAAACGTGCTGTCTTATTAAATAGCTATTGATTTTGAAATAATTGAATGGACTGCTCTATTAAAAAAGTATCAGTAATAAATTACTATTCATTGTTTTAGTTATTTGCTTTAATTAGTACCTATACTAGTATATAACTTATTTCGTCAAAAAGACGTGCCAAAATTGTTTAACATTTAATTAAGTAAGAATACATGGAATGTACAATCTCACAGTTGTGTCTATGTAACGCCGAAAATGTAAAAGTGTAAAAGCATAAAGTACAAAAAGTATGATTAACATAGTCATTAGTTATACATTATAATCATTTCTTCGTTGTGCACATTTTCGGAAGTGCTATCAGCTATGATTGAATTTAAAATAAATATTTCCTATATAACATTTGTTTTAATTGCAAATAGAATATTCTGTCATTTGTTTGGACCTTTTGTGATGAAACAATATCTGTATGCAACCATAAATAATGCATAAAAAATTATCAATATTTGGGAACCAAGGACCCCACAAGGGGTCCAAAACTAAAAATTTAATGTTCGTAGTAAATACCTATTTACCATTTTAAAAATTCCCGCGCTTGTTTTGTTTCGCATGTTATTCCGCCTTGGCGCTAGTAGTAATACAGCTATAACATTGTGTTCGCATTTTTTTTCTATTGAGTTACTGTTCTTCTCCCCCGAGTACATATATTCTTTGCATTGTGACTCTGAACTTTGAGAAATGGAGATCAGCACGCTTCAAGTATTTTTTTTATGATTGAAAATTAATTAGTTTCTTTTCTTATCACCCAAATGGGGTGCACTTTTCTTTTGTAAAAATCTCGTTTTTAACCCCGCTAAAAACGATAGGTGTAATTGACTTGTATATTGGATATTAGCTCGTGATAGTTCTCCATAATTGCCGATGCCAATTTCAACTGTTGTTTTTCATCTTTTCCAGGGTTTCCAACCTATGGTATAATTTTGGCTCGTTTAGTAGCATAATATGTAGCATATCCTCTAGCCAAATCTAGCTTCAAACTTAAAATGGTCACCTGCATACGAGTACTTAGCAAGCACATGCCATCAAGAGGTCACGTTGGCTAAGAAAGCCATCAAGCTGCATCTGTTTAGGAAAAACGTGGAGTATGACATATTGGGATTGCAACGTGAGACAATCTTAATCCTCTTTCATCACGTCAATCCACCTCATGGTAACCTCATAACCAGCTTGAATGTGAGTGTTTCCTAAGGATTAATTACTTAGAACCTGTATTTCCACTCTGTGTGCCTTAGCTGATCTATACAGGTAGATGCTGAGTCTGTTGTGCGGTTGGCTACAGCTACTTTTGAAATTTAAATTTATTTGTTAAGGCTACGTCCTAAGAATTTATTTGTAATGGCTCTCAGCCAATTGTTTTTAGCATTTAAATAAACATTTAAAATTTTACGAAGAAAAATTTGTATATATATATATATTGTTCAGAAGAAGAATTACATGCATGCTTATTTTGGTAAATTGTTTGTGGTTTTATTTTGCATCCATCTGAAACTATGATTGAGTCAGTGTGATGGCGCCCTTATAGGGAACGTGCACATCGATGGTGCTGCCAACTGGTGTCATAAATTTGAATGTTTTACCCTAGTTTAATATTTGACATTTACCATTTACATACAACACGTGTAAATAAACATAATTTTATAAGTGAAAAAATTGGTGAAAATACATATTATATACTTAATAATAATGCATTGTTGCATTCCTGGATGTACCAACACACGTCAAAAAAATACAGTAAATCAAATGGCGTAAAAGAAGACTGGCGAAAACGGACTTAATATTTTTCTAAAACGTACATAGTCGTAAATATGATAAATACATAAACTTTTAACCATACAATTAAATTCAACAATCTTATATCATTTAAAGCTGGGAAAAAAAGTTATTCATCATTTTCTATCTGGTTATTGAACAGAAATATTTACGATGATGAAACAAAACGTTTTAGTCGGATTATCTATAGATAAACATTAGATTCCGTCAAAGAAGTGAGAAATCAATATTATATCATTTTTATTACACTAATTTAATTAAATAATCTAATGTAATGCAACCCATTCGTTAAAATACCATACGCGTATGTATAAAGTAAATCTAAAAAACAAAATTATTAGAGACTTTGCTGTATAGTATACGTATCCTTTGCTTAATTACAGTTATTTTGACATATTCCTTCACTTTTCGGAAAACTGTTTCTGTTTTGTAGTCGTTGGTTTTTTATTGGTACCGGTGACAATTCTAATCAGTTCTTGTCTTCCGTAATTAACATTCAAACTGGCGATATTTCTAACTAGTATTTTTTTAAAATCAGGATATTTTAAAGATCTTTTTGTGATATTTGTAATAGTTTTTTGTTTTTGTCATTTTAGTGTTTAATAACTAAGTGTTAGTAAATAATTCTGTAGTCCGATTCCTAACCTCAATATTTTTTCTGCAAATATCTTTTAAACCCCAACTTTTAAAGGATAAAGACAATTTGCTTTTTTGAACTGATTCTTGCCTTACGGATATTGGATTACCACAGTTTTCAAGTGTTATATGGACTACTGATTCTTCCTTACGGATATTGATTACCTATCACTGTTTTTGCGTGTTTTATGGACTACTGATTCTTGCCTTACGGATATTGATTGATTGACCAAGTTGTTTGACTACGCTAAAATGAGTATTCGCTGTGTACACTGTTCCCTGCGTCTTGACCGAATAACTCGACATCGGTTATCCGAAGAAAGTGAAGAAATAGTGGACAGAATAAAACGATGGGTGTATCCACGTGATGTAAGTATACAAAATAAAATAAGGCGTTTTCGCGAGGAAACTTGTCGAGACAGCTATGAGTCTCTTGGCACTAATGTTCATACATTATTTAAAAAAAAAATAAACCTAGTTAAAGTCAAATAAACAATTAATTACTACCACAAATAGGAGTGTCTAATATAGATTAGGTATAAAATTATTGATACTATATTATGTTAATTACATTGATAAGCACCAAATCTAATCTCTTCCAGGTGTTTGGTACTGACTTCATTTGCCATGCATGCTGGGAGCTAATTACTCAAAACGTTGAGCAATTACCTGAAGTTCGAGGCCATAGAAATGTTTGTGTTGCATGTGGTAGATCGATTTTGAGAGTACGAAGTCGTTCTCTTCTCAGGCCAGAGATGTCAGAGCGAGACCATTTTATTCTACGTATAATCGCAGAGTGGATTCAACCTCTTCAGGTAAATGTTATAGTTAAATGTACATTCTTATGTCATTACTCAAATGAATAAATACACTCACACCAATTAGCCTAGCCTAAAGTAAGCACTGAAAGGCTTGTGATATGGGATCTAACGTAACAAACAGACAGCCATATCTACATATAGATAAACTATAAATTAAAAACAATGACTTAGACATATTTGCTCATGTTTATACTACAAGTATCTGCTCAAATGTACACACAGCAACACGTCCGGCTTTACATATTGACCTTCAAACAGCTCTTATGCCGCTCATAATAGCGGCCGCTTTCATAGAGCTATGTAAAGCCTGACCTGTTACTGACTGTACATATAAAATAAAATACAATCACCAAAATCAGTATCCATTCTATATAAACAATGTATAAATTGTTTTACTAAAGTGGTCATAAAAATATTTATTTTAGATTCAGGCCCAAGATGAGGTGTGTTTACCCTGCTGGTTGCGAGCTCAGCGCGTAGCAATTAATCACCAGGAACAAGATATTGACATGGTCCAGGCAGAACCATCAAACAGTGAAACTGTGAGACAGGATTCGTCAGAAACAATTAATCAGCAGGAACAAGATATTGACATGGTCCAGGCAGGACCATCAAACAATGAAACTGTGAGGCAGATCTCGTCAGAAGCATCACCTGAAGAAAATGTCCAAGAAGATAACCCAGTTCAAACTCAGTCAAGTGGTAGTTTAATTACACTTCCTTCTATTCGAAGAGCAGCTGCCACTGCTAGTCGGTGCATTTTTACGGAGTGTGATGACCATGAAAAACTAAATGTCCCAGAGTCAATAAGAAGAAGAATACTCATAGATTTCAACTTCTATATTCCTATTAATGCCAGAATTTGTCTATTTCATCTTGGCAGTAACTTATTTCATGAACTGTATTCAGCGCAAAATTCATTGAACACATTCACAGCTGAATATATTGAGGATATGGTCTTCCTCCTCCGTGAAGTAAAGCAATTTGATTTTAGTCACCCAGAAAATATGGATGACCATTTATTTAAATATTGGTTCGGTCGTACAAAAAGAGAGTATTTCGAAATTATTTCACAAGTGCCAAGATTAAACAACCATAAAATTAAATTAGGATTTAATGCCTTATTGTGTAAAATGCGAACTGGTGATAGCGATGAAAGAATTTCTGCACTATTTCAAATGTCAAGAAGAACTATAGAGAACTATATTGATCAAGCCAGGCAAATTCTGGTTCAAGATTATGTTCCACAATATTTGGGTTTTGGCCATCTAACTAGGGAGGATATTATTTCAAGAAACACGTATTTAGCAGATCACTTGTTTGGGAATCCAGAAGAAGCGATAGAAAATAGACAACTGATTGTCATAGCTGATGGAACATATCTTAATACGCAAAAAAGCAGTAATTACTCTGTTCAAAAACAAACATATTCACTACATAAGTACCACAATTTGGTAAAACCATTCTTAATAGTATGCTGTGATGGATATATAATAAATGCTTTGGGACCATATGCAGCAACTAAAAATGATGCTTCTATTATGAAGGAAGTGATAGAAACAGAATCTTTTAATAGTCTTTTCAAAGAAGATGATATTTTTATATTAGATCGAGGATTTAGAGACTGTAGAGATGACTTATATCAGAAAGGTTTTTATTAATTTATCATAGCTTTTCATCTTTTATATTTCTATATGAATTCCCATAATATATTAATTATTTGATTGATTTTAGGATTTCAAGTGCACATGCCAGAAACAATTGAACCAGGACAGAGACAATTAACTACACTTCAAGCAAATATATCCAGATGTGTAACCATGAACAGATGGGTGGTTGAAGGCGTTAATGGACGCTTCAGCCGTGAATTCAAACTTTTCAGAGCAGACTTTTTAAACATTCGATGCAAAAATATAATGACAGAATTTTCAATAGCAGCCGCTTTCATTAATCATTTTGCTGTTCAATACTCTGAACGGAGCAATGTGGTAACAATTTTACACATTATTCAAGACAGGATGTTTTTAGACAACCGCTTGGGAGAAATTGTCCAAAGAGGGAATTTTAACATGAGACACTCTATGTTTCATGATATTTCAACAACAAATATTGTTTTCCCAGTGTTGAGTGAAGAAGATTTAAAATTAATAGCATTAGGGACGTACCAGATTCGCCAAGCAAGGTCATATGTAGGGGAACACATGAGAGCTGAAGGAATATATACAATTGAAGTAGCGAGAGATGAAGGCAATTCTCGAATGTTGTCTGTATATGAAGCTGTTGATCCATATATTTTAAGGGCAAAAATAAAATCTAGATTTGCAACTAGTAGGTCATACTTTACCTACATTGTAGTAGATAGAGGAGTACAAGGGCGTGAAGCCATTTTAGATTATTATTGTTACTGTCCAGCCGGAAACCGCACAGTTGGTTGCTGTTCTCACACTATGTCAATATTATGGTACATGGGATTTGCCCGACATCAAGGACAGTTAAACCCTCCTGCTGCATTCCTTGACAATTTACTGTTACCTTAAATACATTATGTTCTCAATCAAACTAAGTACTTTTATTTCATAAATACAAACGGTAGGAATACCCATCCTGTAAAGTCTAGTGATCCACCTAAGCCATAAGACACCCGCTGCTGGACATAGGCATCCTTCAGTCTCCACATTGATCGATTTTGCTAAAAAATTGTGGAGAGATTTTGGGTTGTATCCCACTACTCTCTAGACAATCCAGTGCAAGTTGATGGGGAGCACCAGAGCCTGGCTATTGGTTGGCAGGGATATGGGCAGTGCATGGGCGTGGTTAGTTTGGATCTCGAAAGAACATCTTCGACCGCCAAAGTCTAAAGGTAGTCCTGTGATTGTTTAGGTTCCGAGCCCCATCCTTTTATAGGAGTGATGAGTTTTGATATTTAAAAGTAAGATAGCCAGTTTATAGAGTTGCTGAGGAAGACCGGTAGTATTTTTTTTCCTTATTGAGCTAAAATGTAAACAATAATTATTTGTCTTTGAATCTTTTTTAATATTGGTCTTAAATAAAAACGTATAAAATAAATAAACTGCTCTGTTAAAAAATCGGTATAAATACCGATTTATTCCAACTAGTCCTACCAGTATTTCGATAGTCGAACTGTTTGGAATTTTACTAACTGTTTTAGTTGTTTGCTTTAATTACTACTATAATAATAAATGACTGATTTCGTTAAAAAGACGTGCTAAGATTGTGTACCATTTAACTCAAGATAAATCAAATGGTCTGTACACTTTGCTTTCATCTTCAGTCATAGAAGAATAAGAATATGTTTATTTAAATACATAGGGCATTGACATTAAAATTATTCTTATATAAATTATTTACCTAAGATAGTGTTACCTGAACTAGGTTGGACCTGTGATTCAGGTGAGAAAAACGCTTACATGCTAAAACACTGCTAAATCACAATAAATCAATATTACAAATACAAAAAGTATGATGAATCATCTATTTGTTAGTTATGCTACATTACAGATAATTTATTTGTTTACCTGATAATTAAATATAAACATAAGTAAGTAAATGCTGTTTGTATAATTATACATTTATTGCCCGCATTGCAGTGGTAAAAATTCAGTTAGGTGATTAATTGTAAAATGTAGGTACTTATTTCGGCCGCCAAACAGCAGTGTTCGGACTGCTGTGTTCCGATCCAACGTGAGATGATTGTCCTATTCAAATGTACCTACAACTTTTTTTTATTAAAATATTTTTAAGAAGTGCTATTTTGTTTTTTATAAAAAGTGGTTTCATCTTAATAGTAACTTGTTTCATGTTTAATAACCTACGTGCTAATAAAAAATGTGAAAAAAATCTATGGTCAAATTCCTAACCTCAATTTTTTTGACTGCAAATATCTTTTTTACCCCAGCTTTAAGAAGGCAGACACAATTAGCTTTTTTGATAGTTTTGATCAGTTTTAAAAGTATAACTCAATTTCATTCATGTACGGTACCATTAAGTCCAGGTCTGAAAATGTATAGAACTTCGCCAGTCTTCTTTTATTACTTTCCAAGGAAAAGTATTCACATGCCATGGTTACGTGAAAAACGGCAAAAGTGGATAAACGCAGTAAAAAAACATATGTAAGTATGAGTCTTAAATTATATTGAAATTACTAATGATGTCATTAATTACTTAAAATAACAAAGTTTTGTAGTTTGTAGTTTATACCAGTTTTGTATGTAAACATAACCTTTAAATCTGTTTACAGGAAACATTCAAATAATTGGCTTCCATCTAAAAATACAACGATATGCAGTGCTCACTTTATTGGAAACAAAAAATCTGAAAATCTTACACATCCATCATATGTCCCTACAATTTTCCAAGGTGAAGAAAACAATCCCCAAAATCAGGTTCGGAAATTACAACGATTTGAAAGACATCAACGTCGAATGCATCAAGCCAATATTGAAAAACTAAATATGGTTCAGAATTCTTCCCAAGAATTTATTGCTGAAAGTGATGTTATATCTAAATGCTAGCTAAACGAAGCATTAGTTGTCAATGTGATGATTTATTGATGAGAGATCAGACATATGATACTACATATTTATTCTGCAATTTGGCTAATTTAAATGGTATCTGTACAGCTGAAATTCAGGTTAATATAGTATCTAAAATGTTTGTGAATAAAAGCTGTGAAGCAAATATTCCTGTAGCTAGCAAAGTTATGAAGGATTTTAGTTGCGACCCTCTTGACCAACATTCACAGATGTTGGTTTGCCAGGGATTCCATGGCATAACTTCATTAAAAACAGAAAAAATTTCATAACTTCAACAGGTGTGAATATTTCAGTGTTTAATTTGCTTTTAAATTTGCTTCCTGATATCAAGTCCTCAAGTATAGACAAAAGAACCAAGTTACTTATCACATTAATGAAGCTAAAGACAGGTTACGTTTTTCAGTATTGAGTTTAATATTCAAAATCCACCGAACAACCATACAAAGAATATTTGAAAACAACTTGTTTTTTCTACACTCTGTATTGAAAAAGTTCATTATATGGCCCTCAAAATCTACCATCCAAGCGAACATGCCAGAAACATTTAAACTTCACTATCCAAATACACGTGTTATAATAGACTGCACTGAAGTTCATACCGAATATCCTCCAACAGTTAAACAAAGATCCACATGTACTCAGATTATAAACATGGATATACAATAAAATTTTTAGTTGGCTGTACTCCTTGTGGTTTCATAAGTTTTGTACCTAAATGCTACGGAGGGCGTTCTAGTGATTGCTTTATAACAAATGATTGCAGACTAATTGATTTATTAGAACTTGGAGATACTGTTCTTGCAGATAAAGGGTTCCCTTCCATTAAAACATCTATTGAAAATAAGAAAGCTATTTTAGTTATGCCACCATTTCTTCATGCGGCACAATTTTCATCGGAGGAAGTAGATGAAACATATAAAATAGCATCAGTGAGGATCCATATAGAGAGAATCATGCAACGGATAAAGCAGTTTCATATTTTTGATAAACTACCAATAAGTTTGTTGAAGTACAGAGATGAAATAGTTTATACTGTTTGTGCGTTGGTGAACACTGAAAACCCGATTATAAAGCAATGAATATTGCTAGGGATAGCATTAAGTTATGTAAATAAAACTTCTTTTAAAATATAATGTACTTTTTTATTATGACAATTCCTAAACTAAGTAACGAAGGAAAGATAACAAATCAAAAACAAACTTGATATTTATAAACATTGATAATCACTTTCTCTTATAATTAAGTTAACTTACTAACTTTACAAAATTAAAAACTTTAACCTTTGTCTTAACATAAATATTGACTTAGTTTTTTACTTTTTCCATACATTTGGCATACAACTTTGGCAAATAATCATTAAAATAAAATTTTTGTAATTGAGGAATTAGACTAGACAAAACCACATTATCTCTTTTAATAGAAACTAATTTACTTCCCTTAGGAGAGTACACATACAAATCACAGATGGATATATTAGTAACATACATTTGAATTTGAACCTGTGTATATATTGAATGATTTTCTTTCAGCTGCAAGCCATTTTCATCTATTCGTAAATATTGTACATTAATTACTGAAGTATCTACTTCAATTATAGGTACATTTTTACATTTGGCAGTACACTTAATCTCAACCAGTCTTTTCTCACATATATTATTCCCACATATTACAACAGCATCTGGGGAGCAACTTAACCATGGCTGGTTAAGATTAACCACCAAACCGACCTTAACCACATCATAACTTGGAAAATTCGTCTTATATTCAGCAAGGGCCACATCTTCCATTTTGTTGCCATAGGCCATAGCTGGTGTTTTAATGTTATTGACACTCAATAAACAATTAATTGCTTTGTCTACATTGAATCGAGTACCTTTTAGTCTGTGTGCATTACTTGCTGTAATTCTTAATTTTCTTTCCTCATACAACGTGAATTGCTTGCTTGATTAATGGTACCAAAACAAATATTTATACCAGAATCAACATTACAACAAACTTTACTCTTATAAAAATCTAATAAATGTGCTGGTATTACTGTCTGAAAAAAATAGTAACAAGCGATACTTTGCAGCATGAAAATGTCTAACATTATGCGGTGAATTTTTTCATTTAAGTCTTTTCTCTCAGTAATTTTAACCAATTCTACTAAAGCTTCCACTGCTATAATCTCTTTTTCATTTTTTTCTTCCAACTGTAGAATTCTATACAAAGGTGTTATAGCCAATGATTCTCCTAAAGTAGCTGTGGAAATATCCCGTGATTCTAGCTGTTTACATACATTCAAAAGTTTCGGCTTTTTGGCTGGTGTTGGAATAGCTCAGACATTTTCAGTCCCTTATCATAACCCAATAATTGCCGGTGAGATGGTTTACCCTATTGTTGGGCATTACTTGTTTTTGATTTAGCACTTTCTGGAGAATTTACATAATGAACTAAGGCACATACATGTTTACATTTACCTGATTGGCCAGCCTTGCATTTACAAATTGCACTTGTAATGTTTCTGTTACAATCAAGCTGAAAGTTGGGAAAGTAAATAAATAGAATTAATGAAACGTATACTTTGAAAACATAATACATTTCATAAATTAAAAGGTAATTCAGAAAAAAATACAGTAATTTGCACGTCGTAAAGAATGGCAATTTTTGTTTGTGCGACAACTTTACCAGTTATCACAGTATCATTTTTGTCGTGAGTTTTCTCTTCAACATCTAACACGTGGCCGGCCTCGAAGAGCTTTTTTCCTTTTAATATATTTTGACCACGTTGTCGAACATTATTGATTGGTCTAAACCCATATTTTATAATTTTAATCATCATAAAAAATAAAAATATGTAATTTTGATTTTTGTTTATATTGTTGACAACACGATGACAGGTCTGATAAGTTTCTTTTATTGTCCGCATAGTGTCTCTTCTGTCGCAGTAGTGCTGCCACCTATAGTTAATTTAAAAAAGAATAAAATTCTAATTCTATTTTAAATATTATTGTTAATTAACTTGTTATATACATTATGTAGGTAATTCTTGAAAATTTTATATCTATAATATCTGAGATACAGGATATTTTTAATGTTGTTGTAAATGACAGTTTCCTATATAATATCTAATTTAAAAGAATACATTAAAACTGTATTGTATTTAAATGTTGATTCTAGTATAATAACTGCTTGTGAAGTACATAAAAATGATCTGGTACAGTTTTTATTTAATTATACTGTTTTATTTTTATTAAGATCTTTTTGTAAAGACATCAGTAAGACACTAACTGGAAAAAGAAAAAAAGACAGTGAAGATTTTCTGCAAAGTACAGCACAAATGTATTATCAAAAATCTTATAAAAATAAAAAGAAATGAAAATTTATGTGGCACTTTTATTTAACAAGTATCAGAACAAATATCTAAATATTCTTGTTAAAGATTTGGTACAGATTTTAACATTACAACTAATTAAAATATTATTTCCAAATCTTTTACATGAATATTTGGGTATTATAGAAAAACAAAAAACATTGGTCTAGCCGGAATGTCAATCGTGTTTAATTTGAACCAGTGTAGTTTGTTAAGAGAACATAAGTTTTTATATGTACACGTTTAGATTCCTTTGACTTATGTAGTCTATGCGTCACATTATGTTTAATTATCTATGTTCTTCTACTTCCCTTTTCTATTGTACAGTACGGTCGTGAGCATTATACACATTTAATTAATACAGTGTTTTAATTTAATTAAAGCCTTTAAAAATAGTAATCAATAAAAATAATTAATATATTGAATACAAACAACATTTTGGTGCCGAAACTTTGCTACGAAGATAATTTGGACAAGACGAGTCGTGTCGTAATTACATATGACGCACACCGCTTGTGCAGCTATTTCAGGTAAACGGCCACGACCTACGTATCCAAAACAAGAATTACAATCTTGCAAGTAACAAAATTGCAAAACACATTTACACAAGCAAAAAGTTTGACAATACTTTTACTGTAAACGCAATTTTGCCTTTGTCTAAAAGCCGGGTGGCGCCGCCATTACGCGTTCGCCGCGTTCTTGCTTAAATTTGACATTGACCACGCGGAACGCAACGCACAATTTAGTTGCGGGACGAGTATCATTATAACCGCTCGCAAACATTATTGAATCGCTTTCAAATAAATCTTTTAACAATTACTTTCACTCAATCGTGAAAATGAGTGAGAATGAGAAAAAAGACGAGATCGCGAAATTGAAGACAAGGCGTGGACAATGTAAGTCTGCATTCACACGGCTTGAATCACATTTTCATGACAAGCTTGATCCAACCATGGAAGAACTTGAAGTAAAAGAGCTTACGTTACTAAATCATTATGCAAAGTTCCAAGAGGTGCAAATGCAAATTTTGAGTTTTGGCGATTTGAGTGATGAAACGGAAACAATGGAAGAAAGGTATTTTCAACTGCACAGCAAAATAAAAACACTCAAGAATGTTATAACAGCTAATATACTAAATAATGATATCAAAAAGAAGAATACCAAACTGCCTGCGATAAACATACAACCATACGACGGTTTAGATATAGGACAATTCAATTCATTCATGGATTTATTTGAATTAGTCATGGATAATAAAATAGCCCCAATTGAAAAGTTATATTACTTTAGGACACTACTCACAAAAGAACCTCTAAAAATAATAGAATTATTAATCAAACGAATCATATGTTACTGCTCTGCAGCTATTGAAAAACAGGTATGACAATACTTTTTTATTAATCAATACCCATGTTAACTATTATGTTTGTGTGAAGCATGTATTAATGGTAAACAGAGTCGATTACCATTTAATATTTCTAAGGATAAAAGTCATATTACAAGACCTTTATTTGTTGTGCATTCTGATGTTTGTGCTCCTATAACTATTGACAACATAAATTATTATGTTATTTTTGTAGATCAATTTACTCATTATTGTGTCACATATTTAATTACATATAAATCAGATGTTTTCTCTGTATTTAAAGATTTTCTTGCAAAAAATGAGGCAAAATTAATAATACAAATAAATAAATAAATAATACAAAGTTACTTACATTATACTGTGACAATGGTGGAGAATATTTATCTACCGATATGAAAAATTATTGTATTGAAAAAGGAATAACTTATCATTTGACAGTTCCAAGAACACAATTGAATGGTGTTTCAGAACGAATGGTAAGAACTATCACTGAAAAAGCTCGGTATATGATAAATGGTGCTAAATTAGATAAAGTTTTCTGGGGACAAGCAGTATTAACTGCAGTTTATTTAATAAATTTAACCCCAACTAATGCTTTAAAGTTGTGTCAAACGCCATTTGAATTGTGGCATAAGAAAAAGCCACAAATTAAATATCTAAAAGTATTTGGTTCAACTGTGTATGTGCATAATAAATCAAATAAACATAAATTTGATGAAAAGTCATGGTGGGTTATGAGCCTAACAGTTACAAAGTTTGGCACCCTGAATCTAACAAGTTTGTTGTAGTCAGAGATGTTGTTGTGGACGAAACAAGTTTTGTTGCAAGATTATCTTTTATGTGCTCAATTGTTATGCGATATTCCAAATTCATATAAAGAAATTGAAACTAGGAAAGACAGGGTCCAATGGAAGAGTGCCGTAAAAGAGGAATTAAATTCTCTTATTTCCAATAATACTTGGAGTTTAGTACTAAGGCCAGAAAATAAAAACATAGTAGATTGTAAATGGATATTCACTATCAAAAATGATGAATTTGGTAATCCTATTAGATATAAAGCCCGCCTTGTTGCTAGGGGTTTCAGTCAGGAATATCTCATAGATTATAATGAGACTTTTGCACCTGTTGCAAGAATAGCTAGCTTTTATTATTAGTTTTCAAATCAGTATGAATTATTAGTACATCATATGGACGTCAATACTGCATTTTTAAATGGTGAATTAAAAGAGGAAGTTTATATGAAAGTTCCGGAAGGTGTTCAAAATAAAAATAATTATGTTTGCAAATTAAATAAAGCATTATATGGGCTGAAACAGGCAGCTAAATGCTGGTTTGAGATTTTTGAGAAATCACTTAAAGACAAAGGTTTTGAAAATTCATCACCACAGGATTGGCATTTAAAGATGGGTCATCTGAGCAAAGATGTCTTACTGAAACTATTGAAAATGGCTGACGGCATAAAAATATCTGAAAATAGTATAAAACAAATGAGCAACAATTGTGAAATCTGCATAAAATCGAAACAGGTTAGAAAACCATTCAATACTGTTAGAGATGTAGCTACAAGACCACTACAAATTATTCATAGTGATGTACGTGGCCCGTTAGAGTCAGAAACCTGGAACGGAATGAAATATATCTTAACTATATTAGATGATTATACACATTTTACTAAAATCTATCTGCTTAAAAATAAATATCGTATCAGAATATTTAAAAGAATATATTTGCCAAGCTGAAAGAGAATACAAAGGTTCATAAAATAAGATGTGACAATGGCGGTGAATACACTAACAATAACTTCAAGTCATGGTGTAAATACAAAGGCATTACTATAGATTACACAATACATAACAGTCCGCAACTAAATGGAAAGGCGGAACGTCTAAATCGTACCTTGTTGGAAAAGGCAAGAGCTCTCATATTCGACTCGGGCCTTGACATTGAAATGTGGGGAGAGGCTGTACTAACTTCAGCTTACTTACTTAACCGATTGACTACCTACTTAATGACAGTTACACCTTATGAAGCATGGAATAAAAAGAAACCTAATTTGAATAATATTAAAACATTTGGATCAATTGCCTATGCTAAAAAGCTAGGTTATTTAAAAAAAATTGATTCTAGAACTCAAAAATTAATTATGGTTGGATATGCACCAACTGGCTATCGTTTGTGGAACCCTTAAAGAATTAAAAAAAATTACATATGAAAGAGATGTAACATTCATAAATGAAAAAAAATTAAACAACAAAGATGAAGATATACTTACCAGTATAATACAGGAAGATGAAAATATATACAAAGAAAATAATATACAAATACCAGAAAATAATAATACTGATTTGGAAGAAAATGAGATAAAGGATACAGCAGAAAATATTATATACAAAGAAAACAATACACAAATACAAGAAAATAATAATATTAATTTAGAAGAAAATGTGACAAAAAATACTTCAGAAAATATACAAGATATAAATATGCAACATTTTGAAAATATTAATGAAGAAATATGTAATGATACACAAAATGATATACAGAATAATGATAATCAGCTATTAATTCTGAAAAGAAATCAATTGAAAAGAATGATGTATGGGATATAGTTGATAAAACTGAAGCAAATGGAAGAAAGATAATTTCAAACATGTGGATCTTCAAAAACAAAGATGATGGATCTTACAAAGCAAGGCTAGTTGCTAAGGGCTGTCAACAAATTTTTGGTATTGACTTTACTGAAACTTTTAGCCCAGTTATGAGTAACAGTTCATTTAGAATATTAATGGCTATAGCAGCATCAAAAAATTATCACTTTATGTCTTTAGATATCAAAACTGCCTTTTTATATGGTATCCTCAAAGAAGATATATATACCAGAAGGTTATTCATATGATCCGTCAATGAAAGTTTGTAAATTAAAGAAGAGCCTTTACGACTTAAAACAAGCTCCACATAATTGGAATGAAAAGTTTACATCTATATTGATAAAAAATGAAATGCATCAACTAAAATCTGACAAATGTATTTTTAAAACACAAGACTCCTCAATGATATTAGGTATCTACGTAGACGATGGAGTTTTGATTGGAAAAGACAGAATACACGAATACAATTATTAAAATTACAAAAAAACCTAAATGAAGATTTTGAAATGACTTACAATGAATATCCAGAATCCAGAATCCAGAGAAAACTAGTAATTCTATTAATTTAAAGCAAAGTAAAATGGCACAGAAGATAATAGAACAGTTTAACATGAAAGATGCTAAGCCGAGTCCAACACCACTAATAGAAAATTCAGACAATCAAGAAAAAGAAATTTGCAATATTAATTATCCTTATAGAGAAGCTATAGGACATCTTATATATTTAACAAATAAAACAAGACCAGATTTGAGTTATGCTGTTAATTTTGAAAGTAGACACATGGAATCCCCGACACTTCAAGATATAAATAATGTAAAACGAACCCTAAGATATTTGAAGGGAGATACTCGTATGAATATCACCCTATCCTACAAAATAGGTGAAGACTGTAGTAATTTGAATTTTGTGATGCAGATTTTGCTGGAGATATAAATACTAGAAAGAGTACCACTGGATTTCTTGTCTTGTTTTGTGGCGGTGTAATACATTGGTGCACCAGAAAGCAACCAATTGTGACTTTGTCCAGCTGCGAAGCGGAATATATAGCAGCAGCTGAATGTTGTAGAGAAGTAGTGTATTTAAAAGGACTGATTGAAGAGTTATTACAAGTGAATATATCTGTGACTTTAAATGTGGACAACCAAAGTGCGATAAAGTTAATAGAAAATGGTGTGTTTAACCGTAGGTCTAAGCATATTGATGTGCGGTATCATTTTTTGCATGACTTGTTTACTCAAAATATAATTAATATACAATATTGTCCTTCAAATGTACAACTTGCTGATATTCTAACTAAACCATTAAAACCATTAAAATTTACTAAACTTAGAAATTGCATTGTATTAATTTTTTTTTTTTTTTAATGTTAACTAATATATTACAAGTTTAAATGAACTATTGTTATTAAAAACACTTAATTACATTGTATAAAATATATTATATTATTACTTATGTTATAATTGCATTTGTAAAACTGTTTAAGATTAGAGAACAAGTATATTGTCGATTACGGGGCTGTGTTAAATTTAAAAAAAATGTTAATCTCCAAAATACGAATCTATACTTTTATATTGTCTGTGACACCCCTCTGCTTTTCTCATATCTTTAAAAAAATTCCTTCTTGTACTTTGTGGCTACAATAAAACTACACATTCTAATAAAATAATTTTTTATTAATATTAAAATCGATCAAATAATATATCATATTACAACCCTCTCGTAAGGATGTGCCGAACTTATAATGAGGTGGCCAGGAACAACGGTGACATAGACATATTCACGGGAAGGTTCGCCCAGTTCAATAGGATGGTCAGTGACCTTTTGAAGTCCAAACGTTTTTAGCACCGTGGTATCCGCGAATTTAATTTGATTAGTTTTAGGTTAACTAAGTTTATGTAACCAGGTATTCATTTACCTGGATATGTCCTATAATAAAATAAACACTGCAGACATCTCAACACAACACTATCAATGTTTACATTTATATTGGGTTACAATCTAGTTTAGTTATTATGTTATATAGAATTAAGTCAAGTGATTATTGAAATCTGTAAATGTAACTATAATAAATAAATAAATATTGTTGTAAAATACTATTTAATTTAAAAATACAAGTATCTTGCCACGGCACACTAGCAATAGAAGAAACGTGTCACCTGATCTGATATTACTGTTCGTATTGAAAGGTCGTCAAAGCCTACAACTGTTAGTGTATCCTGTATTCTGTATCCTTCTCTTTCTCTAATGTAGTTAATAAAACGCAACAAGCCTTTATGATTGCTATTGTATTCGGAAGGGAAGTATTCATTGGTCTGTGAAATATCTTTATTACTCATTATTCCAAATGTTAACTCAATATACCTTCTAGCATGGCTTAATCGATAATTAAATATTTTTTTCTTATGTGTCAGATTACTTCGTGCATAAGGTCTTAAAATTTTGTTCGATATACCAAACGTGGCATCGCTGATAATCATATATGGGAGGGGTTCTGTAATGTGCGGTAGTGGTTTTGGCGAAGGCAATATTATTTCTCCCTTTTGTAATTACGTAACTAATGAACTTCTCCGAAGAATATTTGAATCAGAATCTGTACCGTATGCCCCTACATTTATATAGGTATAGCGATAGTCAGAATCACACATAGCCAACAGAACTACAAGAATACAAAATTTTATAATTTGTCTGAAGAAGCTGCAGAAGCACGCAACAAACATATTAGAATGTTCAGACACAACTACACCAGAAAGTTTTCCAGGGTAGCTTGCAACGCAGATGTTTTAAACAGGCTCCTCTTAACCTCTGACCCTGTTCTGACGGGCATGAGGAAGAGGAAGAATAAAAAAAATACAATTTTCAGCTGATCTTGTAAATTTATTAGTAGAAAGTGACATTTCAAATGTAAGTTTTGAAGATGAAAATGAAGAATAAATGATTGTATATATTACGTATGCCTTTTTTACCTTATTCAAGCAAAACCTTAAATAAAACATTGTTAGGCAGCCATTAAAAGTGTAAAATATTTTTGACCAGCTTTTTGAGTCAAATACCCCTCTGTGCGACGGTCAGCGCTGACGGTCAGGACGTACCGTCGGTCGAGCACTATTTCCAGCCTTAAAATTACATTTTCTAAAGTATTTTGACACTAGTTGACACTAGTTATCTTAAAAATAACGCCTACGGTATTCCAGATCTGAACAAAAAAGTACCAGTTGTGTTGAAAGATGAACTAGGTGGAAAATTAATTTCTGAGTTTGTAGGCTTAAGGTCGAAATTATATTGTATTAGAACACTGCAAAGCAAAAATTATATTGTATTAGAACAAGGCAAGGCAACAAACAAGTAATAAAAAAAGTTAGCTTTAGATTACTCTAACATATTAAATACAAAGGCTTTTTACAAAAATCATACTAAAAAGTAAAATTTCAACTTTATCATGGGGTCACTGGAATAGTTTATCATAGTCTTTGTCATTTATCATTTCTAATAAATGTTGTTTTCACTGTAAACTCAATATGATTTTTTTAGGCCTCTGCCTCGAATCTTGCGGGCAGCGGGGAGGCAACGCAGATCCGTTCTCGAAACCAGCGGACAGAGCGTCGAGTGTAAGTTTTTGTTCAATACTAGAAAACGTCACGAAAAAGTTAAGCGAGTTAACTCAAACTTTTGAAAACACATTTGCGAAACACATTTGCGTTTGCTCACTTTGCCGAAAGTTTTTTTATTTTCTCATGTTGCCTGCGCCGGTTTCGGCCTTGACTTCAGCGAATATTATACTACCAAATCACAAACTATACTCTAGGAGAGTCGGCTCTACAAAAACTAACACCTCTTAAAACAATTGGATAACATTCCCATTGAATGAATTTAGTGCTATTTCGTTTTAACTTGCAAGATAGAAAGAGACACAAGGTGAGGCCGGATGCAAGCCGAAATACCAGCCAAACGATGTCATAACAATTGAAATTCTAAACATCTTAAGGCAATAAAACATCTGCAAAGCAGTAAAACATTTGGTTGGATTTCTCTAAGCTGCTAAAATAATACAAATGCTATGCACAATGTAGTGCGTTTATTCACATTTCACTTCCAGCCGTGCAATACTATAGACTTAGAATAATAACAGTGCAGATTGAATGTATCCTAATACCTAAAATGAAAACCAGTGCAACACAGTTTGAAATGTTAGTGAATTTCATCCTGTAGGAGATAATAAGACAATGGAAAAAAGTACGTACTATTTTTTTTCTAAACACAAATTATCTGTTGTATGAAGAAAGTGTTAGTTTGTGATTTTTACTTTAAGGTATGGAGCGATCTCAAAAATAATACAAAGAAAAAGGCTGCTAAAATAAACAAAGCTGCTTGTGGGACCGGCGCGGCGGTAGACCTGCCTTACAGACTAAGCTCACGGATCTTGAGCAACGTGTACTAAATATTATAGGTAGTAAAGCAGCTACTGGTTTGGTTGGTGTCATGGAGTTGGGATTTTCACAGGTAAATAAAGTTAATGTGCTTGAACTTTCTGCAAACCAATTTATCTGATTATGATAAACTTTGAGGTCTTTTAAGGACACTTAGAAATTACCTAATTGTAAAAAATACTACTCTTAACAGTACAACAGACTATGTAAAGCTCATTTTTAATAAATGACTTTACAATATATACATTCTATTTCTTTAACTAGAACAATCAAAACAAGAAATATTACAAATCTGAATTGTACATTTGCAGGAGCCAGATCAAAATGTCAGTCATGATAGTGACAGAACTAGAACACTGCCCACAACACCAACTCTACAGGCCATAATTGAGGAGAGTCCATCAATTCTTACAATTGAAGGGAATGTAAATATAAGTACCTACATTATTTAATTATATACAGCTAAGAATAATTATGGAGTCGAGAGAAGTAAGAGGTTCTAATACCGTGCCTTACAGGACTTTGTCTCAACACTGGTCTGTGTCCTGATTAGAATCGAGAGACCCGGGGCCGACGCTGCCTTGTACCAATGTGTTTACATATGTACTTCTAAATAAATAGATATGTTTAAATAAATAATTTTCATCCATAATTGTGTTACTAATGAGAAAATGAAACTTTCCAGTGACTGATGAGATATGGAACCAGCCAGGATCATCTCATCAACCCCATGTACCTCGACCACTATCACCTATCCAAATATTACTTCAAGATTCAGAGCTTAGAACTCCACCACCACCCTCACCAGTAAATATCCGCTTTCCGGATCTACGAGGACATACTCCGCGACGAAGAGGAGTTCGACGTAACTTGACGTCACCACGGCGACGAAGACCACAGTCCTACGCTGATCAAGCAGCCGACCACTTTTTGAATGCTGATTTGAAATTGCGAAATTTCCTTAAGCGGCAGCACGAGGATAGCAAAGAAATAGAACTCCGCAAACTACAATTAAGAGAAAGCGAGTTACAATCGCAGCGGAGATGGCAAGACAGCACGATGCTGGCAATGCTGCTTTAAATAAAATAGTGGATAAGTATAGTAAATAAATAATATTTAAAGTACACAAATGATATTTTATTTCAAATGTCATAACAGACATTGTGATACCTAGTTTAATTTAAAATTTATTGGGCGAATTGAATTCTAGATTATATAGGGAATTTATAACTAAATTTAAAAAAAACTCAAAATCGATTGGGTTAACGTAGAAGCTAACGGAAACGAAAAACCAATTAACAACGAATATTGTGGAGATCTCAATTCTAAACGTAGAAGGAAGTCTAAAAGTTAAGTAAAGTCAGATAGCAAAAGGGAGTGGACCATAAATAAATGCAAAAAACTAAGATTAGAGGGAGAACAGTACATGGGATATCGGCGAGACAGCAGACAAGAAAAGTTTAAAGTTTTAAATGATGTTATGAGGCCTGCGCCTGAAATAGGACCACGTTGCTTTTCTAAATTCTGTACAAAATCCAAACTTCGTGGATGTAACAACATAGTAGAGACAGAAAGACAAGGCATTTTACTTTTTTTTTGAAAACAAATGGACTGGTCTCAGAGGCAGCAGAGGAGCAGTATGTTGTTCCTAATGTTGAATGTGGAAATAGAAAACAAATAAAAAAGACACGATTCTGATCGAGACGAAATTTAAACAAGCAATATTTTTTAAACACTGAATCTCAAGGTCGTATTCAAGTATGTATGAAAACGTTTGTAAGTACTCTAGGTATTATAGAAAATTCTGTACGTTATTGGATTGAACGTTCCGAAAAACGCATGACAAGAAAACAAGAAGTGACACTTCCACTTAAGGAGACAAGATCAAGATACTGTGTGATTTTTCTAAACAAGTTTTTGGATGATTTACCCAAAATGCCATACCACTATTGTCGGGCATCAAGTATAAAACTTTATTTAGAACCAGTTGTACAGAGCAAATTGAAACTTTATAAATTATACTGTGAGAAATGTAACGAACAGCAGGAAAAGCCCACCTCTAGATGGTTATTCGATCAAATATTCAATAAAAAGAATTTAATCCTATTTTCGCCTAAGAAAGACCAATGCGATTTGTGTTGTTCTCATGATGTAGGGAATATCAGTGAAGCCAAATACCGTGAACATATATTAAAGAAGGATAGAGCTAGACAGGAAAAAACTCAAGATAAATTAAGAATAACAAATAAAGAAGTGCATGTCTTTACACACGATCTACAATCGGTACAGCTTTGTCCTAAACTTGAAGCCAGTGCAATATATTATAAGACAAAATTATGTGTACACAACTTCACCATCTACAATCTTGAAAACAAAGACGTGCACTGTTATTGGTTCGATGAGTGCACTGCAGGCTTGGTAGCTTCTGTGTATACTACCTGCATCATAGACTGTTTGAAAAAACGCTGTCTATGAAGCTGCTGCCTAATTCTTTATTCTGATGGTTGTGCAACACAAAATCGCAATGCTATTTTATCTAATGCATTGCTGGAACAAAAAGTTCTAGAAAAGGGCCATACCCAGATGGAGGTAGATTCTTGTCACAGTGCAATAGAATGTCAAATTAAACACAGAGACATCTACCTACCTTCGCAGTACGCATCAATTTCAAAGGAAGCTTGTTCTATGCAGCCCTACAATGTACATTTTCTAAATTATGACTTTTTCTTCGACTTTTCAAAATTTCTTATGTATGATTCGATTCGACCAGGTAGAGTAGCTAATGATCCAGTAGTTACAGATATCAGAGCACTACTTTATGAACCTGAAGGACTTATAAAATATAAACTAAGCTATGATGACGACTAGGTATTATTACCCAAAAGACCTAAACCAAGAAGCATTCTGCCAAAACCAAAGTTGTACCAAAGCAGAATATCAATTTCTCAAATAAACTGGAGCCATTTACAAGAATTAAAACGTGTCATACCTAGTGATTGTCATAGCTTTTACGATGGTTTGTCACATAAGTAAGACCTTATATTTTACAAGATATTTTATTTTGTAATTATGTATTAAGTTTATTTTAAGAGAAGTTTTCAAGTTTTGTTTTTATTGCAAATATTTATAATGTCATTTATATGATTTACACCCGGTTTCTGAAACGCATGTCAACGAAAACATTTCGCAACATGTTGTTAATCTATGTTTGAACGCAGTTTGTAGTTTCTGAAAGAACCAATCAACAGTTTGTTAATATTTTATAATCGCAAATGTCAAAACTCGAATTATCGGGTGATTTTGGGTTTCCAGGAAGTTATCTCACACGTTGACAAACTGTCAACATCTTGCATAGCTAATTTATGAAAAGCGGTCTATTAACAGACTGTCAGGTGAAATTAATACCGGATATCTATCAATTCTCAGTAAATTTCAACAAAAAAATGTCGTTATCAGATTTATCTGCTGATGATATATCATTAACTAGCGAAGAGGAAGATCTAGTACCAATTCGCCAATTCCGACAACGAATGAATCCCCTAACTCATTATAATTACCAGGAGTTTAAAGACCGGTATAGGGTTACCAAAACAATATTCTATAAATTGATAGAATATCTAACACACTTAGAACCCATGACCAATAGAAACCCTGCTATCAGTGCTGAAGAGCAAGTTCTGTTGGCCATAAATTTCTTTGCTTCTGGAGGATTCCAAATATCTGTGGCAGATAATATTAGAGTACACAAATCAACTGCGTGCCGTGTAATCAAAAAGGTATCAACGGAAATTGCCTAAATTTATTAAATGCCGATGACTGCTGTGGAACATGCTAGAGTGCGGGACGGATTTTATGCCATAAGTGGGTTTCCCAATGTGATTGGTGCTATTGACTGCACCCACATTAAAATTCATTCACCTGGTGGACCATCTGCAGAACTGTTCCGTAACCGAAAGGGATACTTTTCTCTTAATATTCAGACAATTTGTAATGCAGAATTGTCGATCTTGGATATAATATGTCGGTGGCCAGGATATGTACATGACACCACAATATTCAATGTTTCACACATCTGTGCTGATTTTGAGATGGGTGCATATGGTTGCAATGTTTTACTGGGCGACAGTGGTTACCCCTGCCGTAAATATTTATTGACCCCATTTCTACAGTCAGCAAGTGCAAGTGAGGAGGCATACAATCGTGCGCAAATTGCCACAAGAAAGGTGTTTTGGAGTGTTGAAGAGACGCTTTCCTTGTCTGTCTATGGGATTACGGGTAAAACTGGATACTGCCATGAACATTATTGTAGATTGCAGTGTCCTACATAATATTGCCCTGACTTAATCGAAGATCTACCAGATGTGGATTTACCTACAGATATCATACCAATTGTTCCTCAAACTGGAGAATTAAATGAAAATTTCTCAGTTAGATCTGCTTTATTGTTAACCCACTTTAATCAGTAATATATGTAATATAACTATTGTACATACTTTTCATAGGCAATTGTATATAATTAATTTAAAGTTGTACATTTTTATATTAGTGACATTTTTTGAGAAACATTACACACATTGCACATTAATCTAAGAAAATACAAAATTTTTACATAAGGTAAAGAAATATCAGAAATATTTAATCAACTTTTATAGGTAGTATATGTACAACAGTTATAGCTTGATAACACTTTTATATGGTAATATATTAGTTTAGTTATCGATCTAACAACATCTTATATTCTGCTTCTTTAATTTTAAGTTCCAGGGCCACTAGTTTTTGTTTTTGTATACTGATATTATAATTGACTAATTGTATTTTCTTTTCTAATATAGCTGTTTCTAATTTAAATTTTATAATATTTCCTATTTAAAGCAATTGTATTATTAATTTTCTTTTTCCCATTGTTTAAGACAATTTTCTTTTTGGGTTTACTAGCCGGTGGTGGTGGAAGTATTGGTGGAGCTTCATCAATTGATAAATCATCCGAACAGTAGTCGACTCTTCTGAAAAAGTTATCAAAATAATAATCTTACTGCAATGTATTGGAACAATTTTACTTTACCCATTTGCAATCATTTGCATAGAATACATTAATACATTACCATCAAGAAGACTACCCATCTGATAGTAAGTTTAGTCGCCAATAGTATATGTGGTTCTAGTAAGTGTTCTCAGCAAATCTGCAAGCACTTAGAAAACTACAGTGTATGTTGCCAACTTGTGACATAAAATTTAAAGTCACAATAATTTCACTATCTTTCCTTCATGTGAACACAGCAATGCAATCGCAGCTGCTGGGAAGCAGAAATAAATAAGATTAAGGTGCCCAAATAGACAATAGTGGTATAGTATTATTAGTTTAGCAAAAAGTAATGAATTGTTCTAATTGTGGGTGACTGATATTATTAATATATGTACATTACCCAGTCTTCTAAGAATTTTACAAAATAATGTATATAGCTTGATTTACTCACCAAGCTCTTGTATTATCTCGATTGAAACATTATTATTTCCGTCATCATTCCTAAAGTATTCAGTTGCACTATACAGTTGTTCGACAATGGAGTTAATTGATCTCCCATCAGTGCCAACATTTGTGCACTAACTTCAGTTAATTGAGGTGTGAAAGTACCTCCAACAGTAGACATTATTGCTTTCTGAAAAAAAAAAATTGTTAATTTATATTGAAAAATTTTAATGTTATGTCTTAAATTTTCACCACCATTTCACTTTAAATGTTAAGCATGTTTTACTGTGAACGAGTACCATTTTTTATAACTAGTACAACTAAATAAATCTAAATCATAATCAACCACAAAAAATCTGTTGAGTACCAATAAAATAACCATAATTATTTTTCATTTCTGCTGAAGTGCAATAACTTTTTATAACTACCTATATGTACGAGCTAACGTCGTACATTGTGTAAATTTGTCCCGTAAGCATTTTACGCCACACTAGCAATTTCATTGTTTCTAAGTACAGTTCGCCATAGGCTAGCATTCACGCCGCGCGCGCTACATATCATTATATTATCAATTTATCAATTATATCAATTTATCAGTATCAAAATCTTTTCCTTACTTATCTATCATAAAGGGTGTGTGTAAACCATACATACTTTTTTGGTAGTACCTTAGGCGTAGGCGCGTAGTGAAGGAGAAATTATTTAGTGTCAGGACAACTATTCAAAACTATCACGCAAGGGAAGAGAGCAGACCTTCAACTCCGCTTATCAAACCAGCAACCCCTTTAGGTATACCAACTAACCAGCAGCCTACTGATAGCGGACCCTCCACGTCACGAGGGATAAACAGTAAAACAGACGAAATGTTGCGAAAACAAAGGAGTAATTTTAAAGCATTTGAACATACTATATCAACTATTGACCTTGACAATATATCTGAGAAGTGGGAATTTGATCATGTGTTACGCACCGTTCAGTCGCGTTGGTCAGCTATTGACTCTCTACACTGGGAGCTGGACAGCGAGCTGGGCGAGAGAGATGTAGACTATGAAGGAGCATATTTTAGGTATGAAAGCAACTACAATAGCATAATTAAAAACATAAACAGAAAACTATGGTCGGTTTCTCATCGAGAGCAGTTTACGCCCCACTTAGACTTACCCATATTCGGTGGTAATTATCATCAATGGACCTCTTTCAAGGATCTTTTCATGGAGGCCATTCATAACAATCCCGCTATATCTAGTGCTCAAAAAATGCAATTTTTAAAATCAAAGTTAAGAAGTGAGGCCGAGAGACTGGTTCAACACTTGCCAATCTCTTCAGATAATTATAAAGTTTGCTGGGAAATATTAAGTCACAGGTATGATAATAAAAAATTAATTCTGAACTCTCATTTTGATATCTTATTCAGCATACCGATCACGCAGCAGGCATCAGTAAGCCATCTAAAAAGAGTTCACGACACAACTCGGGAGACTCTCAATGCTATCAGGAACCTAGGAGTCATGGTAGATTCGTGGGATACACTTCTTATATATATTTTAAGTCAAAAATTGGATGCTGAGACTCACAACGAATACATATCATCTTTAAAACAACCAAGAGAAATACCGCAAATATCAGATTTTTTATCATTTCTAGAGAGCAAATTCACTTCGTTAGAGTCTTCACGTCGTAAGCTAAAGAATCCTATCAAATCAACAAGCCGAATCAACACTTATCAAAATCAATCATCATTTATTAAAAATCATAAAATCAGCAACCTAAATATAAATAGCACGAAACAACCTTTTCCTTCTCATGGCCGTTCTATTACACAATCATTCAATAATAATAAAAATGTTTATGCTACTAAGTATATCAAATGCCCTATATGCAAAAGTGAGTACACCAATAATATGTAAACGTGCGCGGACTATGGGCTGAGGATGTCAGAGGGGTGCTGGATGAGAATTGTCAACACGTCTTCGTTACTTACAAATATATTTTATTGTACTGCTTTTTAACAAAGACTATGACGGCGGCTACAGAAGAACTGATTTGGTTTACCATGTTGTGGTCTTAAATACAAATTATTATCAATTCATTCATCGTTCAATTCGTCCCGTCTTTAAGCGTAAACATTCCGTTGCTTAATGACTTGGTAAACAATACATTAGTTAATGATTTATCAAACAATGCTTCACAATTCTTAATAAGATACATTTATCGATGAGAAAAACAAACATTGGAAAATAACATGGATACATGGATATGTGAATACAATCTGGTACATTACAACCCTCCCTTCTTTAAGAGAAAACGTCAGTTTTCTACAATAATATAATTAGCATACAATATTATCTTAATATAATTATTACATTTCATTATTTATATATTACAATTGTTGATTATAATTTACAATTGTTTTAACTGAGCTAGTCTCGAACTACGTCTTAAAGGTGTGGTGACTTCTTCAACATTAGTAGTCGTTGGCAAATCTTCTAACTCAACACCTTGCTCTAAATTTCTATTATTTACTCTAAAAGTAATACAGTTAGTAATTCGACCACAACAACCTCTAGCATCTTCAATAGCTTAAGTCCTATTTCTATTAGAACAAAAGAAATTTTGTTTTATTATATACTTTCCTAATCTAAATAACACATATAAGCCAATAATTTTTAAGATAGATACAACTATGTAAATGAAATAAGCATTATTTATTACTTTATTGAGTGTTGATTGACTCTCAATTTTCTCAATCATATCATCAATTTCATCTAATTTATGACTTGCTAAATTAAGGCTTTCAAAATCATTATCATGAATTTTTAAAGGTATAAATTCAATTTTTGAAATATTTCTTTCTTTTACCTTTTTACAACAATCATCTAATGTTAAATCTATATGTGGTAAGAATGAATTATATGAACTTTCTAAATTTTTGATTTCTGTTTGTAATACAATATTAGCAGTACCGTCGAGTTTCGTATCTTCGCCTGTGATACCTAATTTCGCCTAGTTTGACATAAGTTGTAATAGATATAAAGTATAAAGCGCAAGCCTTAAATAAATCCACTAAATACAAAGTATTTTTTACGCGTGGCAACATTTTTTGAACGATCTGCTTCTATCTTCACACAATTGACGACCAGTGAGGTTTTTCTGCGACACTGACCACATGTTTTTTTCAGCCAGTGATTTTACTTTTGTTTTAAGTAGTGATAAAGACCAGGTAAGATGAAACTTTATATATGACTATAGCCTATAATTATACCATTTCCAATTGAAATTGTAATTTTATAGCTAACTTACGTTTAAAGCTTATATTTTTATAAGATGTTCATGAGAGTACTTAGTGGCCATCTTCTTGCCGAACTTCGCCTACCCATAGGGTTGTCAAATTTGTTTTGAAATATTAACAGGGGGATGATATTACTTCACTTGTATCTAAATTAAAATATATTATTTAACATTTCATTTTTATTAAAATAACATAACATATTATCTCGCCGCTTTCTCCGAAAGGGTAGGCATATGTTAAGTCTCCATGTAACAATGTGGTGGCGGGCCTGTTGCACCGGGCACAATATGAGGCAAGCTATATTCAGAAAGATACCGATATTTAAAATATACGCTTTAAAATATGTATATTATGTGACTGTATTTTATTTTTTTGGGTTAATAATGCATGCATATATGGTCTCCTTTTAGATCCTTATTGCCTTAATTAGTTTTACGAAGGCTCATGCTATACTCTAGCAATCATATTATTTTCACAAATTAATTTATGTTACATTATCAATTAAATTTAGATATCAACTCTATCAATTCTTATGATATTTATTTCTGTAATTTGATTTATTTTTTACTTCTTTATGGTAGTATTTATAATTTCAGATATCTGGAGGTAAATGGAAAGCTTATTATTTTTATTAAAACAAGAAATGGTGACTGAACAAAAAAATGAAGATCATATACAAGAACTACAAGAAGAACAGAAAGAAAATAATTATATGGGTAAAAGTAGAAAGAGAAACATAAAATATGAAGATACCAATATATCAAAAAAAGTAAGCAAAAAACGCAAACCTTTTAAAACAAAGAAATAGAAGATCTTATAGTTCTGAATCTAGCTCAACACATTCTGAAACTGAAAAATATACTGTTGATACGGATGACTCCGAATATGGGACAATGGAAGATTACATTACAGCGTTTTTACAAGTAAATGAAGAAGATAATTTTGAACCATTAATACCTTTTGGAATATCTGATATTGAATATCTCACAGAGGATGAAAAGAAGTTAAAAACAGGCACCTGGGTTTTGGCAAAGTTTGTCACTAAAAAAAGTGAAAAACATTTTGTGGGCAAAGTCATCACAATTAAAGGTACTACTCCCGAAGTTAAATTCGTGAGAAAAGTTAAGGAATCAAAATGTAATTCGGGAGTAGTGTTTACTTACCCGAGGGTCGATGACATCTGCACCATTAGACATCTTGATGACATACTTCTAATATTGCCAGATCCAAATATTTCTCGCCGAGGGCAAATAGTATTTAATAATATTAATTTGAGTAAATACAATTTACAGTAGTTTTTAAAACAATAAATTGTATTTACTTTTTTACCTTTTTAAATACACTGGACAACAAATAAACCGGGCCACCAGCTACTTTGTTGGAATTGTGATTTGATTATCAAACAAAGTATATAATTTACAACTATAAAAGTTATACCCACAGAAAGTCGTTTTAATGTTGAAATGACCACAAATTTATCCCAAAGTACCGCCAATTCATTTTAATACTCAAACAACAAACACGAAGTAAACAATTTGCTATTTTTCAAAATGAGTTCCCGATTAGAGTTTTGTACAATTAGGGTAGTCGGAGATTTCTCATGATTTCTTTAGTTGATGTCTGTCGTTCACTACAGATCTTTTACCAAATACCGAGACTAAAAATTGTTTTTTTTGATATCATGAAGTGCACTTTCTGTTCGTGTAACTTTGAAAGTTGAAAGGTTTATTCTTTTTAAGAAAATCGGATCTAAGTTCTTAGGTGACTGTAACGGCCCGGTTTATTTGTTGTCCAGTGTAGTGTTTTTTTTCTGTTTACTACAATGCTGATTGAAAGTTGAGACTAACTAATTGCTAATCTGATGTGTAAGAAAAGCCGACTATCACTTAAGTACGTAGTTATTATATTTCGCACGTGTTGGTGTATGTCTAGATGTAGATCCTATTCAATGTCAACTTATTGCCAATGTTCAGAAGCTATTATTAAGTTTGTGTTATTACATATTTTACGTCTATTTAAATAAATAAACTATTTTTAAGTTACATTAAGTATAAACGAATGTCTATTTAATTTTGTAATCATATCGATATGTATGTTTTCCATATAGGTTTGTTTATAAGTCTCGCTATGATTTATAAATGAGGAGAAGCCAAAGTTTATTTTGATCTCAATTACAAAAATATTGATAAACGCAAAGAGAACCAAGTTTTGTTTAAAGAATAAACATTTTTTAAATAATTAATATTTTTTTCTTATAAACCATTTTTCAATTCCTTTCTATTTTTTACAAGCTGGTTAGGTTTTGGCAGCCCTAGCATCATTATAGAAAATGTATGTAAACAGCTCCTGACTGTTGCCAAACTTCGCCTACTACACATTTTTTTAAAAATGGGCCTACTCTAGTGTTATTAATGTCCATATTATATTAAAGCCCTCAATGGAGATAAGACTTAACAATTGAAAATCACACTAAAGCTTATTATTCGTGGTAAACATGTCATAGGCGAAGATTGGAAAAAATACCCAAACATCGCCTATTGCCTTTGAGGTCATTTATTACCATGTTCATCAATGAAATTAAAAGCTTTGGTGGTCTATAATGTTACTCAGGACTACTGAAAAACGTTTTTTCGCCCTGGCGGACTTAAATTCCTTCTCATTTGAGAGATTTTTATAAAAAGGTATCAAAATCTAGGCGAAGATACGGAACTTGACGGTATATAATTTACAACTATCTGAAATTGATATTACACCAGTATCATACAAATCAATATCTAATGGTTCTCGATTTTTACAATTCAATGTAGCAATTATTTTCTTAGGAGTGACAAACATCCAATTATTTACATGATAAAGTTTAAACCATTGTTCGTTATTTATTAAACCTATTCTCGTATCACATTCGATTGGAAGTTTTACATTATTAAACATTAATTCAGTTTCACATAATTTGTTACCATGTACAGAATATAAAGGTGTTTCTAACTTACATATAAATCTTAAATTATATGAAATTTGTTTACATTTTGATACATTTTCAATAATAGCGTAATGTAACTTATTACTAGAAATCATAAAGTATTTAGAACTCGGAAGTACAAAATAAAAGTATTGTCATTATTCTTGGTTGGAACTGGTACTACATTATATAAATCATAATCTGTTTGAGTAATTAAGGAATTTTTATTATAAATACAAGCTTTTCATTCATATAATACGATATTAAACTAGAGATAGACAACAACTCTGGTGCATTTCTTTCAATTAATTCAAGTGGGTATTTCGTTTGTAAAGGTAAATGAGGTACAGTTTTCCTTAACTCAATAACAAATTGTTCAGGTGTTATTATCAAAGGATGAATAGCGTTATTTTTTGAAAACAAAATTGTATTAATGATAGTAGTAATCTCGTTATTTACTTCGGTCGTAATTAGAGTCAATAATGATAAATGTTCATCCAAATCTTGTTTTAACGATATATCGAATAACTTAATATCAACATTTTTACTGTGATTTCTGAGAACTTCCAAATTTTTATCAAATATTTTTTCGTTAGCTGTAAAATCGGTAATACTATTATTAAAATTAGCTATAGTAGTTTTTACTATATTTGACTGAGTTTTTAATAAAGCTAGTACATCATGTTCATTTTGATTTAATTTTTCGATCTCCTCATCATACTTTTTAGCATCTTCAGAATCTAATGTTCCAAATAGTAATTTAAATATATTACCTACACCATCAATGTTTATGTAGATTTGGACAAAGAGATATATATCATTGATTATAAGGTATCCGCGAACCGAGAATATTATGAAGCAACATTACAGAAGTATAAAGATGGTTTTAGGTTACTACAGCAACATGTGGCAACAAGTATCCATATTGTCATTTTGGCTCTGAATCCATATGATTATAGTATTTATAGCAACAATAAAACGTTCTTAACAAAGATTTTTGGGATGGAACAACCAGACCTTGCCAGGGAAATATCCTGGATTAATGAATTATTGGAGGAGATTCTAAACACATTTGGAGCAAACGAGGACTTTCTCAATATAAAAAAATATGATTCTTTTGATTACACTACTCCATGGACCACAGAACATTGCACACAAGATTTAGAATATAATGAGCATTATCAGAACTTTATAAGTTCATTAAATGAGAAGGAAAGGCAAAGCTTTGAAGAATTTTTGTACTTTGATTTAGAAAATGGCACACAAAAAGATTTAGACAACCTATACTATAAAACTATAAATACATTTAAGGAAGAAACCAAATCTAAAATTGATGACATAGTAATGGACCTGAATGATGACAAGAATCTAACCAGCCGAACACCAAGCTTACCGGTGATAAACGCAGCATGGGAAAAGCTTCACTTAGTACTAAAACAAAAGAAAGTATTAAATTGTAACATAAACCAGGCAAGCCCTACCTTACATATGATATGGGGGAAAGATATTCACCTACTAAGATCCTTAAACATAAATGATAATTTTGAACGAATGTGCACTATGGCAACCATTTTTAAAAGAATTATGATAACTGATGCAGATACTGACAATATTGGGCCATTCATAAAAAAACTTGGTTTTATGTTAGATTTAAGTCTACATAAAGAAGAATATCTCAAAGCAGTGGAACTGCAAAAGAAGCACCCACCAAACAAGAAACGTAAACCAATACAAGTTGCCAATGCATTTGTCTATTATGATCAACAATTCTTTATACCCGGGTGCATAGAAAGAAAGAAATTATACATGCAGGCACACATTGGGACAGACAAAAAATTCAAAATGAGAGCAAATGACGATCCTGTTATAGAGAAACCAGAAATGCTTGACCCCTTTAATGAGGAAGTTGTCAACCAGAGCATACAGCTTATAGAATCTGCCAAGAACATACTACACACACAGACAAACACTGTATACAAAAAGAATGCAATTAACGAATATCTTCCTAAAATTAAAGAAAGCATGGCTCCACAGACCTTTGCTAAATTAGAGACATTATTAAAATCCCAAAAACCCATTAGTTTTGAGGAAGCTGTTTCCATTGCAATCTCTGAAGAACAAGAGATTAAATCTAGACAGGAAATGAACTTTAGACACAATGAAAAACCTAAACGTTGTACAAATTGTCAGATGTTAGGACATTTATCGTTCCAATGTAGAAGTAAAAATCCAATGATAAGAACTGTTCAAGGTAATAACATAATAACATGTTTCATATGTAATAAGAAAGGTCATTACGCTAAAGAATGTTGGCACAATAACAATAACAAGTCCAACACACATTTACATAATAGACAATTTAACAATAACAGTAACTCTAAATTTAATTCTAAATTAAATCGATCGAATAATTTTCATAACTTTAATAATCAAAAATCGCGTCAGCAGGAATCTTTAAACTCCAACAGTCCAAGGACAACGGCCGGTCCAAGGACAACCCTCGAGACCAGGCCGAGTAATGTTAATAGATACGGGCGTATCTTCATATGTAACTTTAGATAGTAGACAACTGATGAAAGGAAAAGGAACATTTCTAATTGATACGGGTGCAGAAATAACTTTAATAAAAGGTAGAGCATTAAAAAGCGATACAGAGGTTTACGAAGATCAAAAATTAAAATTAAGAGGAATAGATAGGGCCGCGATCCCTACAGAAACCAAGGGATATACGTATCTGCATTTTGAGATAGGAGGAAAACAAGTTTATCACACTGTTTCGGTAGTCCCTGATGACTTTCCTATCGATCATGAAGGCGTAATAGGTAACGACTTCTTACAAACAGTAAATGCAATTATTGATTATCAAAACGATACAATAGAATTGCTAGGTGTTGTAAATAAAATTGTATTTTAAATAAAAGTTTAAAATAAAGTGTAAAAGAATAAGAAAATTATATATTTTGACAGAAGAAAAAGAATTACAAGTGAAATGCTATTTGAAAAATTGACAATATTATATAGAGTTTAGATTACAAAATAAAAGGAGTAATAATATGATGACATAGCAAAGAGTATTACAACACACCCCCTTAATCTAAAATCTATAAATTAACCTACAACTATAAATAATTAAATCAAATAAATACTAAGTTAAGCCCATACCTTTTAAACAATTCAAATGTTTTATCTTTCCTAAAGGTTTAGTCAATATGTCTGCAGGTAACATATCAGTTCTTAAATATTTTAATACGATACTCAAAATTCAATTTTTCCCATGTCTTTAAATGCAAAATATTTACGTAGGTCAGACTTAAAGTTGTCAAAAGTCATGTCGCTTTGATATAAGCAAACCAAATCATCGACAAAAATTGCAATTAAAAGAGTTTCCTTGTCGTTTAATCTCTTCATAAATATGCAATGTTCCATACCCTGGGAGCTTGTTTAAGGCCATATAGTGAACGCTTTAGTAAGCAGACCTTGTTACTCTCCCCTTTTGATACAAACCCTTCAGGTTGATGCATATAAACTTCTTCCTCCAAATCCCCGTTCAAAAATACAGTATCTATATCCATATGACGAACCTTATAATTTCGTTGAGGCAGCTATGGCCACAATGCGCAGGAGGATTAGATAATAAAGTCTGTCTTGCGGAGTTTGAAGTTGAAGCTTCTTCAGGTTGCTCTGTCACATATTTAGCCTTTGCAGTCTGTTTGAATGGACACACACAGGACTCTTGTGACAGGTTTACCACACGTATAACAAATTATAGGCTTCTTAGTTTTCTTAACTCCATTCTTCGTAAAAGATCGAAATGCGGAAACGTCATTTGAGTGGACATTTCACTTGTGACCAGGTTTACACACGTATAACAATTATGGCTTCTTAGTTTTCTTAACTCCATTCTTCGTAAAAGATCGAAATGCGGAAACGTCATTTGAGTGGACATTTCATTTTTCGATACTTCGTTCAAAAGTTTGGCTTTCACTAGTTCACATGTCACAACAATATATCGAAATGCGGAAACGTCATTTGAGTGGACATTTCATCTCCATTTGCGATAGTGACAGGGCCAGCATTACGGAGCAACAGCTTATAATTTTCAAAGTATTCCAATTTAGGACTCATATGAGTAGTAGCTCCACTATCAATATACCATCGTTCACTTTTCTTGTCGTTATTATCAGTAACAAACGCAGTGAGTAACGTGGAATTTTCTTGAGCACAAGGAGGAACTTTTATTCTCCTTACAACCAACATTGGATTTCTTCTTTCCTTTTTTATGTGGACATTGAGGACTCTTATGTCCTGGCTCACGACATTTATAACAAACAATTGGTCTTTTAGATTTACTTTGTGATGTTTTTAAACTTATGGCTAAAACGTCATTCTGAGGGACCTCTTTGGCCATTTCATTCAAAAGTTAAGATTTGACCAAATCACATGTTACTTTTATATTAGAGTTTTCAAGTGCCATTATTAGAGGTTCGTATTTGACTGACAGGCCTTCTAATAGAATAGCAGCGACAGACTCGTCGTACAGCGACAGAGTCCTGTATAATCTTCTAAACATAACTTTCGACCCATTCCTTTATCCTCGTAAACATTAGCGAGGGCCTCCCATGCATCCTTGGCTGTTTTTGCGGCCCGTACGTGTGTGATAGCCGAACCATCCAAAGTCAAGGATATTTTTGCCAAAGCTTTCTGATCTTTCGCTGTCCTCATGTCTTCGGTAGTTATATCACTTACTGGGTATCCCTCAACAGATTTCCAAAGATCTTCATGAATCAACAATGCACGCATTTTAAACTTCCAGATAGAATATCCATCTTTACTATTTAGTAATTTTATTCCATTATACTAGAACTTCGTGCTGATAACGAATGTTGTAAATAAAATTGTATTTTAAATAAAAGTTTAAAATAAAGTGTAAAAGAATAAGAAAATTATATATTTTGACAGAAGAAAAAGAATTACAAGTGAAATACTATTTGAAAAATTGACAATATTATATAGAGTTTAGATTACAAAATATAAAGGAGTAATAATATGATGACATAGCAAAGAGTATTACAACACTAGGGCATTGTCTGAAAGTCGAGTATATATAACAATAATACATTAAATAGAGTAGAATCAGTAAGTTCGAATGATAAAAGTGACTGTGTGATTTACGAATCTAAATTACATACATACATACATACACTCACGCCTTTTTTCCCACGGGGGTAGGCAGAGATTACGTCCTTCCACTTGCTACGTCCTTTACATATCTCTTTCGCTTCATCTACTTTCATAACATTCCTCATACATGCTCGACGATTGCGGGTACTTCTGACCTGGCCTTTTTCGAGGACACTTTCGATTTGTTCGAAATATGTTCGCCTAGGTTTCCCTCGTCCCGTGTCTCCACTCACTCCAGCTTCATCAAATCTAAATTAAAAGATGATATTTTAAATTGTGAAGTAATTGAAACGTTTAAAACGAAAAATAAAAATGATGAAGTATTATGTGATAAAAGTAAAAATAATGTAATTAAGGATTTTATTTTTGAACAAAAGGAAATAAAAAAATGCGCTGAAGAAACTCAAATGTGTAGTGAAAAGAAAATTAGTAAGGATTATATAGAAATAGAACCTAGGTGTGAAAAAGTTATAAAAATAAATATAATTAATTCAAATATAAAAGAAGGCATAATACCAGAAAATATAGTTTTGACAAAAGGAGTTTACCTTTGTCCTAGTATAGTGAAAATAAATAATTCGAAAGCATTAACAGTATGTTTGAATACTACAGATAAAACCGTGAGAATAGATAATGTACAAGTTTGTTTAGAGACGTTAACTAATGACAAGTCATTAGAGACAGTTAATATGAAAGTAGTCAGACAAAGAGAAGATAATGACTTTAATAGAAACCGTTTAGAAAAATTAGAAGAAATTCTACGAATTAAGCATTTAAATAAGGAGGAAAGGGATAGCATTATTAAATTATGTAAAGAATTTTCCAATACCACAAAATCCTAAGGAAATAAAAAGTTTTCTCGGTTTAGCAGGATATTACAGGAGGTTTATAGAAAATTTCAGTCAACTTACACAACCTTTAACTAAACTTTTGAAGAAAGATGAACAATTTAATTGGACCAGTTTGCAACAAAATTCATTTGAAATTTTAAAAGAAAAGTTATGTTTAGAACCAATATTAAAATATCCAAATTTTTCTGAACCTTTCAATTTAACAACAGACGCAAGTAACTTCGCAATTGGAAGTGTATTATCGCAAGGACTTCCTTCAGAAGACCTTCCTATAGCTTACGCTAGTCGTACATTAAATAAAGCTGAGATAAATTATTCAACTACAGAAAAAGAACTTTTATCCATAGTATGGTCTGTAAAACATTTTCGACCATATCTATATGGCAGGAGATTCCGTATCTTTACTGACCATAAACCACTAGTCTGGTTATTTAACGTAAAAGATCCTGGTTCACGTTTAGTTAGATGGCGATTACTCTTGGAAGAATATGATTATGAAATAATTTACAAGCAAGGTAAACTTAATCATAACGCAGACGCTTTAAGTAGAATAAAACTAAAAAATAACACCGAAGAAACTATACCATTATTGTTAGCAAGAGATAATTTGATAAAGTCTAAGGAAATAAATAAACGTTATTATGATAAGAAATGTAAGAAGGTAGAATTTAAGGTAGGAGATTTTGTATATATTAGTAATGAGCAATCAAAGTGCGGTAAATCAAGGAAATTATCATCTTATTGGTTAGGACCATATAAAATAATAAAAATAAATTCTTCAGTTAATGTCACGATACAAATTAAGAACAAAAAGATAAAGGTACATACTAATCGATTGAAACATGCAATTGTTTCAGAATAAATCACCATGTGGATCGTGTTGATACTCTTATTAACACCTGGAATCTACGCTAATTTATACAACATAACTAATACAGGCAAGGCAGGAATATATTTCGAACATGTAGGTAAAGTAAATCATTTCGATAGTGAATGGAATTTAATTACGTATTTAGATATCTATGATATTCACAGAAAAATAAATCTTATTGATATGACCTTTGAAAAAACAAAAAGCATTTGTAATCATGACAAGTTTAATAAATTATCAATGTGTCGAACTTCTCTAGTAATATTAGAACAAATTATACCTCAATTACATAATCAAGGTTATGTACTGACAGAATTGACAGGACAAAAGAAGCGAGTTAAACGCTCTTACATTGATGGTGTAGGTAATATATTTAAATTACTATTTGGAACATTAGATTCTGAAGATGCTAAAAAGTATGATGAGGAGATCGAAAAATAAATCAAAATGAACATGATGTACTAGCTTTATTAAAAACTCAGTCAAATATAGTAAAAACTACTATAGCTAATTTTAATAATAGTATTACCGATTTTACAGCTAACGAAAAAATATTTGATAAAAAATTTGGAAGTTCTCAGAAATCACAGTAAAAATGTTGATATTAAGTTATTCGATATATCGTTAAAACAAGATTTGGATGAACATTTATCATTATTGACTCTAATTACGACCGAAGTAAATAACGAGATTACTACTATCATTAATACAATTTTGTTTTCAAAAAATAACGCTATTCATCCTTTGATAATAACACCTGAACAATTTGTTATTGAGTTAAGGAAAACTGTACCTCATTTACCTTTACAAACGAAATACCCACTTGAATTAATTGAAAGAAATGCACCAGAGTTGTTGTCTATCTCTAGTTTAATATCGTATTATATGAATTTCAAATTAAATTATTAACTTTCTTAATATACTTTTGAAAATAAAATATACTTTCTAAAATGAACTTAGAATAATGTCTCTATCTAGTTCTGAATTTCACGAATGAAATTGATACACAGTAAAAATCACGTACCTTTTGTTTCAACACTTTCACTTTTTTGAAATACACAAATTGAACTCACGTGGTGATTTACTGCGGAGTCTTCTAGCCTTTTCGTTACTCGTTCTCTGAGATATCTGCTGCGATGCCGAAGCTCAGCACTCAGGATCGATGATCTTGTATTCTCTTACCAGCGCCTTTTCTTGAAGTCACAGCCGACGAATGCGGTACGTAGTCAGCCGGAGACAGTACTACGCCTTTATAACGATTCTTGAGTCTTGATATGACACGTTGTTAGTACGAATAGTGACTGAATCGAACGTAGAACGTAACGACGGGTTACAGTTTTTTCTCACTATCGAACACTTTACTATGAATGTTCCGTTTTTAACCGGACGCATCCCACTTCTGACACCAATAATATGTAAACGTGCGCGGACTATGGGCTGAGGATGTCAGAGGGGTGCTGGATGAGAATTGTCAACACGTCTTCGTTACTTACAAATATATTTTATTGTACTGCTTTTTAACAAAGACTATGACGGCGGCTACAGAAGAACTGATTTGGTTTACCATGTTGTGGTCTTAAATACAAATTATTATCAATTCATTCATCGTTCAATTCGTCCCGTCTTTAAGCGTAAACATTCCGTTGCTTAATGACTTGGTAAAACAATACATTAGTTAATGATTTATCAAACAATGCTTCACAATTCTTAATAAGATACATTTATCGATGAGAAAAACAAACATTGGAAAATAACATGGATACATGGATATGTGAATACAATCTGGTATATTACAAATTTCCAATGCACACAGTTCCTAGAAATGGCGCCAATATTATTATTATTTATAAGCATAGCAAACGAGCAAACGGATCATGATAAGCGATAATGCCCATGGACACCTGCAACAAGAGGAGTCACAGATTGCCTTTTAAAATGAATGGGATAACATAGAAATAAGTTTCCGGTACCCTCACTTCACTCGCGAAACACAGCGAACCTATTAGTTTTCTGTGAGGCCGTATCACTCCGGTCGAGCCCAAATCGTGCGAAGCATGGCTCTCCCACGGTATTAAAGAAACAAACAGCTATCAAATATAATTTATGCCAAATTGCCTTTATTGTCACTACGGTAAAGTATGTATTTCAGATAAGAAATGTCGCGAATGCAACGAGCCACATAACACGTTGCTAAGTAAGGTAGTGACGTCACGAGCCCACCCCGACAGAGCCGCCACCAGACCCGATCAAGCGAATCTCAGCAGCTCACATGTATCATTAAATCACGAATTTCCTGAGATCCTTTTAGCAACAGCTGTTATCAACGTTCAAGCTGCTGATGGTTCGTACATAAGTACTGATTTTTCCATAACTCAGCTAAATGTTTCTGATTATCGCGAATAGTGTCAATGTCCTTAACATATTGCTGTGCAAAATTGTTGTCTAATACTCCGAAGAGTGTATTTGCAATGTAGCCGACGCCGTTAATGAGGCCACGGCGACTTCGTGACATACGCAGCGCATGTCGGACACTTGCTTACCCATCAAACTCAAGTTCAGAGAGAGCCCGTGACGTATTGCAATAAAATAATATTGCATTGTGGTATTTTAGTGCTGTTCGAATAAAGACATATGTTTTTAAGGTGATTAGAATATTTTTCTAGGAGTTGATTACTTTGCCAATATGGAGCCATGTCATAATACACGATAAGTTTCCAATGCTCTCTCTCTAGACGTATGTTTGCTATCTTGACAAAATCCTATTTTAACTAATGTTCTATTTTACACATTTTATACATACCTTGTCTTCAGCTTGCTCCTTTTTATATTTCTTCAAATCATTTTTTAATTTTACCTCCATATAGTTCTGCTTCTAAAATGATAGATACAAACAGTAGTAAAACCTCAGATCACAAAAACTAATACTTACTAAGGTATTATTAAGTATTTGTTTACAGTTTACAGATAGGCATATAAAAAGAAATCAAAAATACACTTAAAGAATTCATAATTACAGTTCACAACAGTCACCACTGAGGGGCACGAGCCTACCCTAATTATGTTTGGACAATTAGGCCTTAGTCAAGCACTCTGGCCCACTGCCAGATTGGTCAACTTCAAACATTACCACACACTTAATTATATTTACTGGGATCTCAAGATAGTTTCTCATTAATAATAAATAAAACTGTTCAGCACATACATTATCTTCTGCTGTTTTTTGTCGTGTGAGACGTTTTAAATTTTGATAAGCCGTGTTGAGCTGTCTTGCAGTTCGAAGATTCTCAGCCGATGAGTTATATTCTCTTGCAATTGTCTCCCAAGTATCATTTTTTTTTCCACTGTCACTGCATTAGTGCTTTTATTTTCTATTATTATTTTGTATCTAAATAGAAAACAATTTATTTGTATTTATTATAAACATTTATTCCAAAAGCATATAGGTAATCACATTGTATAGATTGGATACTCGCTTATCAACTATTCTTAAGAGCTTTCTCTTTTCTCTCTCCGTATAGTTCTTTTGTGACATATTTATAAAAATAAACTTTAAAACAAAATAACAATATCAATTCTATACTCCGTTTGTTTAGGTAATTAACTAAATGTAAACAAATCATAAAAAGGATTCTTTTATAGGTCCACTTTTTATTCCGAGATAAAATGTAACCAAAACAAATTATGGTTCATTTAAACATAATAATTACTATTATATCTTTCTATATATAACTACCTCGTTTAATTTTAAACAGTAAATATTATTTATTTAGTTTAAAAATAATAAATACTTAGATTATAATAGTTTCACACAAGTATTGCAAGGTGTGACTACTGTAAAGAACCTAAAAAGACTGGTGTTCAAAACATTTCTTGTAAATTCATAGTTAAAATAACCCTACTAAATTAAAAAGTAAACCTGCACGATAGAGCGGCAACACGTTTAACTGTAATTTCAATTATCCGGGTTACCAGACGCCATTCGTTTCGTGTTATTGTCATTTCACGGTTCGCTTAACGCTTTACTTTCGTCGCATTTTTGAGTTTCTTTACTGTTTTCCTTATTTTGTTATTGTTTGTATTTTGTTGTTGTAATATTTTAATTGTTATAATGGTGATTTCAAGCCGGGTACTAGTCGTACAAGCTCATTGATTACGTTTCCATCTCCTAAGAAAAAACGTTCCAAAAGAGGGCCTCTTTCGTCTGCAGAGAAACAATACTGTTAAACATATTTAAACATGTTGAGGAAACGTGGCCTAAAGATTGTTATCCGTACAAGAAGGATATAGTGGCAAAAACAAGTGAAATAATGGGTGTATGTCAACACAACTGTCTACAGTGTTATTAAAGAGTACAAAGGAACTCATCGAGTGCAATCGCCTCCTCCATCAAGCAACAAAACGAGCATAATACATAGTTTGGATGACATGGACTTATCTGCTATCCGGAGAATAATTCATACATTTTATTTTGAAAACAAAATTCCAACAATTGATAGTATATTGAAAAAAGTGAATGAGGATGAAAGTCTGCCTAATTTGAAACGAAAATATATGTTAAAATTATGAAAGAAATTGGTTTTAGATATAGTAAGCGAAGTCGTAAGAGTATGCTCATAGACAAGCCAGAAATTGCAGTCTGGCGTGTGAACTATTTAAGTGATATAACCAAGTATAGAAGAGAAGGAAAGAAAATATATTATTTGGATGAAACTTGGGTCAATGAAGGTATGTAATGTAATAAATACATAAATCATTTAACAATTTGCGGGATAGTCAACAAGACACAATAGAAATATTATTGTTTTTATGCCTGTTTGACTTAAACATGTCCCTCAAAGTGTTAAATATGATGTAATACTTAAATATGATGTAATACTGTTAAATGTGCTATATTATAGTACTTAATACATTTCATTATTACACTTATCAGTTAAATTTATTTTTACAGGTCACACAAAATCATCAGTATGGCAGGATACAACTATACAAACAAGTAAGGAGGCCCATCGAGAAGGTTTGTCCACAGGTTTAAAGAATCCTAGTGGTAAAGGAAAACGCCTTATATTAGGACACATAGGTAAATAATAACTTTCTTTATTAACTTTGATACTATTTTAACACTTTATAAGCAGTATCCTTATCAAAGTCTAAAAAGAAAAGATGTATTTCTAGACTTTAATAATTAATAGCATTAAGCCATTAGTCTTAAAAAAAATATGATCATATCTTTCAGTGAATGTACATCAATCTTTACTAATCTCATAAATCTTTATTATTAATAAAGTCTTTATTAATCTTTATAAATCTTTACACGGTATGAAATGAACACACTTTCAATATCGGTTCGCTTAAATCTTTTAAATTATGCAATAGATACTAATGCAGTTTTTAGCAGTAGACAGAGTGATTTAAAAGGAAGGTTTATATTTCTTATATTACATGCATATTATTATAGCTATAAGAATCTAGGTATGATAGTAGTTTATTAGGTACTTTATAATTTACCCGCTACCAATGGTGTATCAACATAATACTACTAATTTTAATTTTACTGTATAGGATTCTACAGGGAAAAGTAATGGGAGGATATCTGTTTATTTAAAATTATGTTGCAGGCTCGTCAAGTGGATTTGTTGATGGCAGTGAGCTTATATTTCAAGCAAGTAAAGGAGACGGAGATTATCATTCGGAAATGGATGCTCATAACTTTGAGAAATGGTTAGGTGATATGTTGCCAAAGTTAGAAAAAGGTTCAGTGTTGGTAATAGATAATGCTCCATATCATTCTAGAAAAAAAGAAAAAGTGCCAACATCTGCATCGAGAAAGGCTGACATTCAAAAATGGCTCACAGAAAAACGTGTTGAATTCGACGATTCTGAGATTAAAGCGCAACTTTTAATAAAAGTAACCAATGTTAAGCACCTGTACCAAAGTTATGTTGTAGATGAATTGGCAAAAGAGCATGGTGTTACAGTCCTAAGATTACCACCATACCACTGTGAGCTCAATCCCATTGAGCTAGTATGGGCTCAAGTTAAAGGATACATCAGTCAGAGAAATAAAACTTTCAAAATGGCTGAACTGAAAGTTCTCTTACCAGAAGCTCTGGCCAATGTTACTGCAGAGAACTGGAAAAGCTGTGAGGATCACGTAATTAAAGAAGAACAAAAGATGTTCACTTTAGATAGGATCACTGATGACATCAGTGATCGCTTTATAATTAGTGTTGGTGAAAGTTCATCTGACTTTGAGTCTGACTCAGACTAATAAAATGAATGTAGTAGTTATTACTTTTGATTACAATTATGTTGTTACGTAATAAATAATTTGTAATGCAATGTAGTTTTTATACACCTCAATATACAAATAAACATTGTAATAAAAGGTTGAAAATCCCTGAACGCCGCCATTTTTATTGTTTACCTTTAGTTAATTACCTAAACAAACGGAGTATAGTTATCTAAACTGCAGAAAAACTTCTTGTAGAATCTGACGTTAGGTGTCAAAAGATAGGGACAAAGCTATGAGTAAGACAGAAACAAAACATAAGGCAGAAACACATTATTAAAACGCGACGTGACCCGATGAATCGTGATGCGTGTTGAGTCGAATCAAATGTATTGTTTTCTATAAACCAGAATCACACTATGAACACCCGACGCGACGCCATGCGCACACACGCCACCTGGAGGCTTACTATCAGCATTTAAGAAACGATGCTTAAACCGGGCAGTTCAAAAGCAGGCCTTAAACAGAATTGTTTAAATCCGTACCATGACGCTTTTCAAGGTGAACGGTTTAAACATTGTTTAAACCGTTCACCGTCTGTTAGATCTGACGTAAGTCACAAACGAGACAGACATATATAAAGTGTATAAGACCGTCCCTTTCTAACACGTGATCGTTCGAATACTACTAAAATTAAATTACCGGTTTTATTGTATTTCGTAAATTGAAGTTGGAACTAATGAAAATATTATAAAAATACGTTGCTTTAATAATACTTACTACTATTTATACTAAAAATATTTTAATACTCAGCTGTGACACAACTTTTGATATATGGTCAATTAATGTTCAATATTATTTTGTTGCAAATTTGAACGTGCTGTAAAATTGGCGGGACAAAAAAAAGTTACAAAACATCATCTATTTTAAACTTTCAAGTGCTCAAAACTATCAATATCCTTTCAATAGTACTTGACTTTCCCTAAGGATACAAGTGTCTCGTTTTAGTTTTTATTACGTTCGTTCAAATTTCAAGAATTTAACTTGCAATAATGTCGCAAGTATCAATTATACATAACTATATTTGTTTGTTTTCAATTTTGTTTATTTTCGCTGAAATAATATGTAAGTACGTAAATAAATTAAATTTACATTAATATAAAAGTGCATTAATATTTACTACATTTTGAGTGATGAATTTAATTATTACAAATCTTAACTCTACTAAGAGTAGTTTTCTGACTGATTATGTATATTAAGTTTAAATGTAAACATTACATAAATATCAACTTTTTCTTGTTAGATAATAATTTTATACCACAGATTTTAGTTGCCTAAGTCGGGAATTTGTGAATAACATATTTATATAGTATATATTATTATTCCAGAACAACGAACGAACGAACAAGACGACGAGTGACACATACCCAACTGCAAATATTATGGGAATTTTTAAATCAACATAAAGAAATTGCAGTTGGGTATAAATTCGACTGAAGAAATTGCAGGGGCTAAGAAATTACTTTTCGAGTCTGTAAAAACAACCAACCGTTATGTAAATAGAAAAGGGGACGGAAAAAATAAGAGAGATATCGAGGATATTATTTGTGCTATTAAGGAGACGGAACCGGCGGATTTACCAATTTTTGTGGCGAGAAATTTGCAGCGTCTACCGCCGGTAACATTTGATCACATAGACGCAAGTAGGTTATTAAAAGATATTATTAAGCTGCAGAATGACGTCTCAATTATTAAGGACACCTACGTGACAAAAGAAATGTTACACAATCAAACTCCCGTGGTGAATCGTACCGTAAATACGCTGCGAAGGGGAGCAAGTCGAATGAGTAGCTTTGAATTTGAAAGTGGTCCTTATGGTTTGCCCCATATTTCACCCAATGATAAGTTCCCGATCGCCGAGAAACCTAAGTCCATGCCTAAAGATTATGATACATCAACAAGTGTACGTTTTACTGAACCACAAGCAACAAATACAGTAGTCAGTAACAGTAGTCAATTTATTTCAACTCAAACTTGTGATATGGTACCTACATTGCAGCCCTCGAACATAGATACCTGCACTCCGGTCGTATATACAGACAAGGAGAATAATCATAATCATAGCTCCTTTTCTTATGCGGAAACAACGGCTGCTTCATCGAAAAAAGTAGCGAATGAAGTCAATCGGGAAGGGGAGAAGAGGGTTGTTGAGGAAATTGTAAAGGAGGAATGGAAAACAGTAGAACGAAAGCGTCGAAGAAGCAAGTTTATTGGTCTAAAAGGCAAGGCTGTTCTGCAAGGAGATATTAAGTTTAAGGCAGCAAAAATTCCGTTTTACATTTATAATATTGATGACAGTTGCAAAGCTGAGGACATAACGAACTATATTAAATGTAAAACCAACATTGAGGTGCAACTAGAGAAAATAAATATGAAATTCAAAAAGGACTATGGAGCTTACAAATTTATGATACCTAAAGACAAGTTATCTGTATTTATGGACGAAAACCTGTGGCCTAGCGGAGTATCTTTTAGGAAGTTCATCAGGTTCAATAGGTCTCATTTCAATGAAGAACGTAAATCGAGTCCTTTCTTATGTCAAAACAATAATAATGGGTAGTACATCTCAAGATAATACAACCATCAAGCTGATTAGCTTCAACTGTAAATCTTTTAAAATTTTTGTAATGATTTGAACTGGATGGCTGCCGATATTTTAAAGCTAGGAATTGATTCACGTTCTTATACTTATATTAGTGACGTACACGGGTGTGTTAGTTGGCTTGATCATTGCCTAACAACTCAGGCTGCATGGAAGACGGTGATTAAGGCTAAAATACATAACGACGTATTTTGGTCTGATCACTTCCCACTGGAGATACATTATGCTCTGGCAATGGTTAGGCGTAAGTCAGTTCCTGTTGAACCATATGTTGTAAATAAAATAAAATGGGGTGAGCGTAACCCGAGTCAAATAGAGTTATATACTAAATATTGTAATAATAAGTTAAAAGAAATAAATTTTCCGCAGCAGTTACGATTATGTTGCGACAAAATGTGTAATAATCTAGTACATACGTCTGTTATAGATGAATTGTATAGGTCTATAGTAACTACTTTATGTAATGCATCTGAGAGCTGTTATGTTAGTGCTCATGATCAGGATAGGAACAGGAGGGGTGGTCGACCTGTAATAGGGTGGAACAAACATGTACGTGATGCTCACAGAAATGCGCGGCAAAAATTTCTTAACTGGGTTTGGCACGGGAAACCGAGAGGTGGGTGTATCTATCATGATATGGTTGAATCCCGAAGGTTGTTTAAAGGTAAACTGAAATTTTGTCAAAATAACCAGGACCAAATTAAAATGAATATACTGGCCTCTCATCATAGAAATAGGGATTTTCGTGCTTTCTGGAAGCATACTAAGCAGTCTAGTTCCAAAACGGGTCTACCGGTGAGCATAGGCGGCGTGAATGAGCCTGATAAGATAGCTAATCTTTTCATGAGTCAGTTCAAGACTCAATCTCCTCTGCGTGCATCTGTTCAGGATGACGCTGAGGCTGTGGTGACCTGTGCAACGTCACATGTGCCCGACCGTATTACGGCCAAGGAGATCTCCACTATAATTAATGGCATGAAGGGAGGTAAGTCGCCTGGTCACGACAGCCTCAGCATCGAACATTTCCAACATGCAGGTCCTCACTTACCGAGACTGTTGGCACTTTTATTCACGCTGTGCATCCGACACGCTTGCTTACCGGATGAACTGATGAGGACGGTTGTGGTTCCAATTTTAAAAGACAAGACTGGAGATGTATCAGATATAACTAATTATCGACCGATCTCGCTTGCGACGATAGCAGCTAAAATACTTGACGGTGTGCTTGAGCGACAGTTAAATAATCATATAAAATTACACGACGCACAATTTGGTTTTAGACCGAAATTATCTACAGAATGTGCGATACTGTCGCTGAAGCATATCGTTGGGTACTATAATGAGAGGAATACTCCAGTGTACGCAGCCTTCCTGGACCTCTCGAAGGCGTTCGAGAGGTCCAGGAAGGCGTTCGTTCCTAGTTAGATATGATTTATTGTGGGATAAATTACGGGTGTCGGGCCTACAAGATGCGTATATAAACATTTTTAGATATTGGTACGGCCATCAAATAAATCGAGTCAGGTGGTCCAACTCATTGTCAGAGGAGTACACGCTTGATTGCGGGGTGAGGCAGGGGGGGTTAACCTCACCGACGCTTTTTAATTTGTACATAAACGAGTTGATTGGCAGACTCACCAGCGCACGTGTCGGCTGCTCTATTGATAGGCGTTTTGTAAACAGTATTAGCTACGCGGACGACATGGTGCTGTTGAGTCCGTCAATCAATGGACTTAGACGGTTGGTGTCCATTTGCGAGAGGTACGCGGAAGCCCATGGCTTAAAATATAATAGTCGTAAGAGTGAGCTCGTAGTGTTCAAGAGGGGCAATAAAAAGCTCACTTTTGTCCCGCCTGTATTATTAAACGGTGTTTCTCTCAAGCGGGTGAATCAGTTTAAGTATCTCGGCCATGTGGTCACTGAGGACTTAAATGATGACCATGATATGGAAAGGGAACGGAGGGCACTGGCTGTCCGTTGTAATATGCTGGCCCGCAGGTTTGCACGCTGTTCGGCAGATGTAAAAATTACGTTGTTTAAGGCCTATTGTCAAACACTGTACACGTGCGCCTTGTGGGTAAGATATACGCGACGGGCATATAATGCCCTCCGTATCCAGTACAATAATGCTTTTAGGATGCTACTGGGGCTCCCACGTTACTGCAGTGCATCAGGTATGTTTGCCGATACCCACATTGCTGGGTTTGACTCTATAATACGTAAAAGGTCTGCGTCACTGATGCACAGGGTTCGTGGGAGCGCCAATAGCATTCTGAAAGCAACAGTAAACATAAAGGCTGAATGTTCCTTTTTGAGGCACTGGGTAAAGGTGCACACACTGGTTCCTGGTCCCTCAAAAAGGTACATGAACTGAAAATTTTATTTATTAGATTTTCGCTTTAGATTTTTTTTTTTACTAACATAGCTCTTAAGTATTGTACCTACTAACATTTGTATGGACAAAAGAAAAAAAAAAGAGTCTGAAATAAAGATTATTATTATTATTATTATTATAAATCAGCACAAGCACGAGATCACTCTAAGCGAATGTGGGAGAGAGTGGCAGATTTGATGAATTCTGCGGGAGATGGGGCCCTTAAATCAGGACCTGAGTGGTCTAAGGTATGTATAAATTATAATTTTTGGATTTTATGTATTATCATTTTTGGATTTTTTGGATTTTATGTATTCATGAGTTCTTTTAATAACCTTGCATTTAACTTTTTTCAGTACTGGGTAGATCTGAAAGCAAAATTAAAACGCAAGAACAGGCTTATCAGAGATGCTCGGAGTGAGACTGGGGGAGGTCCCTCCACTGCCGATGAGTTCACTGATATAGAACTAAAACTTCTTTATCTTTTAGGCAGTGATTACGGACAAGGTCTACCAGGCGTACAAGTATTACCTGTTATTGAAGTAAGTTGTTATTGAAGTGAATTATACCTAAGATAATGATATATTCTTTTCTATTACATATTATTCCCTTGCAGGAACTCGAACACAGAAACATTGCATCCCAATCGTCAACAGAGGATACAATTTATTTAGATGTAAATTTTGACGACATTGTAAGAGGACTTCTTAAACTTACGTTCTTCATACAGACTCATATCATGAGCAGTTTTATAACAAGTAAATTTAATCACTTTTTAGGAATACAATGCTGAGACTATTGAGCCAATTACAATTAGGGAAGTAGTATCGCCATTGGCTCCAATAGTCACAGTCCCAGGACCGTCGTCAACTCCAGGACCGGCCTCAACACCTGCCTCCGTTGTAGTGCCATCACACATTGAGTCACTGGAACTAACGGAAAGTATTCCGTCAAGGCCTGCCGCCGCCACTGATCCTATCAGGCTAAGACGGCGAAGGCGACAAAGGGGTATAACTGCTGCAGACGCTAGGCAGCGGCTTGTTGTAGCTTCGGAGACGCGGGCACAGGCTGAATTGACCAACAGTGAAAACATCTCACGTGCTTTGAATATACTCAGTGAGATGATGGAGACATTAAAAAGGATAGAAAGAAAGTGACACTTTTTTGAATACTTGTAAATTACAAAGAATAGATTTATTACTTGTAAAATTTTTACTACTAACATTAGGTAATAATAAGAGGTATAACATCTATATCTAGTTTAAAAAATACATTTAAAACTGAAAGATTCAAGATTCAAATTTCTTTATTCATTTAGGTACAATGTGTACACTTATGAAAGTCAAATATGATGCCATTGGTTCAAAAGTGTACCAGAAGGCCTTGGCTGAGAAGAACCAGCAAGAAAGTCACCAAGTTTGTCCCCCTTTTACATTTAATAATGTATTTATTTGGAAAGAGCCATAATCCACATTGGGTCTTGAATAATCTATAATATTTTAAAACCATAATGAGAAAAAGACCAGTTACTAAGAAATAATATATATATATATAAAAGCAATGTGATCTATAACATCTTTCCTTACAATATTATCAATTTAAAAATAAAATTCTACACATATCTCACTAGATTGTCATGGAGAATCGAGCACATTCGAATGTATTTACACCTTTTTATCATCTAAATATTGCTGAACTTTATAATATGCCTTTTTCATTAACATTTCCTTAACAGGACGTTTAAATTTAGGAAATGGACGTTCTATTGCATGAGGTGGGAGTTTATTATATATTTGTATACATTTCCCCAAGAAAGAGTGACTAGTTTTGTGAAGTCGGAAAGTCGGAACAGCAAGTTCAATTTTTACCCCTAGTGTTGATATTGTGGCAGTCACTATTTTTAAGAAATGTATGTATGTTTTTGTGAACATACATAATATTGTCATATATATACTGCGAGGGAACCGTTAAAATATTGATTTCTTTGAATAATTCTCGAAGTGTATCACGCGGTTTTAATTTATAAATGGCGCGTACGGCTCTCTTTATAATCTTATTTAATAACAGGGTACCTACTTCCTTTAAGCCTAGGTTATAACCACTTAGATAGTTTGTTATTAATGTTCAACGGCACTGCATAATTTCTTTTTACACAAAGGTTAAACTGACTAATAGGAATAAAGCTGTTTAAAAGTTTTCATGATATAATTATAACATACACCTAATTTGATATGTATAAAAATATTTGTATTTGTCAAGAAAAACATTATTTCAATCAAATCCAATGTCTTTCCTAATGACAATAATATCAATGATTATAATTTTACAACTAATATTATGTTAACAAACCACATAACATATTTTATAAAATAAAAAAGACCCAATACCTTTCCAGCAAATAATAACAATGTACACCTATTCCAATAAAGTATTAAAAAATAAAAAATCAGGTTTTTCTCAAAAAATTACTTACTTTACTATTAAATTGTTAAAATCACAATTACTCATGATTTTGATTTTCACCAACTAACATTATATAATACATATTAAATAGTATTAAAAATAAGCTCTACTTTGTCATGAAATATATTAAATAATAGGTAGAGATTATTTTTTATTATATTTAATATATATGTATAAAGCAGTTAAAATAAATAAACATCCAGTTTTAGTAAATAACTTACCTACTTTTAGCAATCCAATGATTTTAAAAAATAATGACTCAACGATTATGATTATAACCTAAGCTAAGATTATGATTATAACTTAACAAATTAAAAGAAATAAAAAATATCTTATAAATAAATCTTATTTCTTACGTTTCCCGACGCAGCTCCCAAAGACGACTAACAAGATCACGCCGTGTGGCAAGACCTATCTGCAACTCGGTATTATGGTGATTTTCTACAGAATAATGTGAACCAGGAGATTGCATGAATGCCTCACGTTGTGCCTCTTCTTCTGACAACTCTGGTATTGGCAAATTAGCTTGGTTACAAAGATTGTGTAAGATAACACAAGCATTTACAATAGATCAGCTAGATACAGCTATTTGTGGCTGGTAATGTAACACCCTATGTACTAATAAACACCGGAATCGTGCCTTAAGAACACCTATAGTTCTCTCTATAATGTTTCTTGTTTGCACATGGCGTTCTGTGTAACATGCTTGTAGACTGATAATGAGCCTGACGCTGTACAGAAGATGTTGAATAGAAATTATCAAACCAGAATCAATATATATACCTTCGAAGATGACTCTGACGATGATATTCCGCTAGCCACTCTTAAAACAAAGGAAACTAAATCCCCTTTTCAAGAACTTATGCCAACTCCAAACTATGCTGTAAAAATCAAAGACAAACCAAGAAGAAAAGCCATCAATTATAGGGGTCAACGGATTACTAGGGATCTTTTAAAAAACGAGAAGAGCTCAAAGAAAATGAGATCATAAAGGTGAAAAAATCAAAAAAAGCCAATCAGAAAACTATAGATCGTAAGAATAGAAAAGATAGCAGTAAGGTTAACAAGTCAAAAATAATTGAATCTGAATGGTTCTGCCATGCTTGCAAAGAAGGACGTGTTTCGGACATGCGGCAATGTGTCCAATGTTTTAAATGGTACCATGAAGAGTGTGTCGGACTCTCAACCGACGATAAAGATATGTTTTATTGCTGTGACTATGTTTAAACAAAATACTTAACTATATTTTACGTATAAATAATTTGTTTCTTAATCGTATTTATTTTTATTTTGTTTACAGAAGATTTTTGTTTGTTTTGAGTTAATTTTTTGATTTTAAGAATATGATTGTGATACTGAAGTTAGTTACCTTTAATTAAATATGATTGTGATACTGAAGTTAGTTACCTTTAATTAAATATGATTGTGATACTGAAGTTAGTTACCTTTAAGTAAATATGATTGTGATACTGAAGTTAGTTACCTTTAATTAAAGTTTAATTTTAAGTCTTAAAAAAACATATGTAACCTGAATTAACACCACTAGTTCCTTGAAACCAAATTGTCTATGATTAATATTAAGAGGGCAATGAGGCCCATGTTTAATAAATAAAGGAAAATAATTAAATTAGTAAAAAACAACAATTTACTTTTATTTTAATTTATTTTTGGTAAATTTATGACGATTTACTGCAAAATTAAGCAAATTTTTATATGGGCTTTAATATACTACCGTAGTATAATAAGGCCTTGAGAAGGGTTTTTAAAAAGTGTATTTTCTTATTAAAAAATATGCTTTTCTTAAAAGTTTTACACCATTTATTACAGCTAAATATACAAGCTATGTAAACATTATGTTTTTGACATTCTATATGCATTATACTCAGATTTAAAGCAATATTCTCTTAGGTGGGCCTTAATTGCCATCAGTACCTTAGACCAACTTTTTAAAGATTGCTTTATTTGACATTTCAAACGCTCTCAAACAGTTCAGTTTAAGTGTCATGGTACGAAAAGTTCATACATAAAAAAATGTGAACGGATTAAAAACGTCATTTCGAGCAGGCCTGCGTAATGCCTGCTTATAAGATGGTCATAGTATGAGAATGTGTAGCAATCCTGTTTAAGTCCTGCTAAAACAGCTCATAATAAGCCTCCTGATCCAGACGTGCCAGATCGGTGTGTCGCCCATGGTGGGGGTAAACACGCCATCCGACGCGGTGCGCGCGGTATGTTTCTAGACAACACCCGACGCCACGCGTTAGTCCACGTCAGTTGTTCAAGAAATACGTTAGTATCAAATAAAAGTCTGTGTTTGAGAACTGTCACAGAAACTATAACTATAAGCTATATTAATATTAATTTTTCCATTTATTTTGCGTAATGACCGACGAACAATTAATTGAGTTGGTAAAACGATATCCTGTTCTATATGACATGAATTTAGCTACACTCGGCGTCAAAAAAATCGCACCTCCGCGAAAGTCACGTTCAAATGTCGTTAACTCTTGATATGCACATGCAGTCGTATTAATTATAATTTTATTTAAAAGGTTATTTAATTAGCTTAATAACAAACAAACCTAATGCAACAAATAAAGTGCCACAAAAATTCTAAGGAAATTTTGATGGTCGGGAGAGTCGCCAGTTGCGCTACTTTTGTGGGTCAACACGGGGTCAATGTGGGTCAATCGCTATTAAACCGTTGAAGAGGACACACGCACTGATTTTACTGAAGAAAGAACATCTGGAAAATGGATACTACAGCTGATGAGGCCGCTCAAGTGGTTGCACTACTGCAAGCAGGGGTGCGGCAGGTTGATGTCGCCCGGCAACTGAATCTGAGCCGTTTTTCGGTTAGAAGAGTCTACCAGCGCTTTTTAGAGACCGGTGGCTATATCAGGCGACATGGGTCCGGTAGATGTCGCTGCACTTCAGAAAGAGACGACCGGTTCGTTGTGTCGTACTCTTTGAGAAATCGCTTCTCAAACGCTGTTCAGCTGCAACAGGAGCTCCAGGCAGTTCGCAGACGCACCGTGAGTGTCTCCACGGTTAGAAGAAGACTGAAGGAGAAGAACATAGCAGCCCGTAGAGCTGCTACAGGTCCAAAATTGACTGCAGCGCAGCGGCGAGCCCGCTTGCAGTTTGCTCCCGACCACGTCGATTGGACCGTTGAGCAGTGGGGAGCTGTTCTCTTCTCAGACGAGACACGAGTGTGTCTTTTTTGCAATGACCGACGGAGAAGAGTGTACCGGAGGCAGGGTGAACGTTTCGCCCAGGCCTGCATCCAGGAGACGGTGGAATATGTTCTGGGGCGGTATGTCGGCTGCCGGCAAAACCGACCTTGTCTGCGTCTCCCGGGCTCCCGGGCTCCCGGGAGGTGCTCGCGGACAAGGGTCGCTGACTGCTCGCCGCTATATCACAGCGATCCTGTATTTGCATGTGGTCCCTTTTGCTGAATCTTTTGGCGAGGGGTTCACATTAATGCACGACAACGCTCGCGCTCACACTGCAACCATCGTGAGTGACTTCCTGCGGAGGTCTCGAATTTCTGTGATGCAGTGGCCAGCGAGAAGTCCTGATCTGAATCCGATAGAGCATCTCTGGGACCACCTTAAGCGTAAGGTTCGATCTCGGGATCCGGCTCCTTCGACTCTACAGGATCTCCAAACCGCGGTGATTGAAGAATGGAATCTTATCCCTCAAGAGTTCCTGAAGTTGGTGAGGTCTATGAGGGACCGTATGGAAGCCGTCATCAGGGCAAGGGGGGGTAACATTAGATTTTAAATTAATTTTAAGACACTTTTTGTACATTTTTTTTGTAAATTATCGATTGTTAATTAGGACTTAATTAAGAATATTTATTATTTTTCAAATTTTAATAATTTTTGTATAATTTTAATAAAAAAAAAGATTAAACTTAATTGTGTTTTGATACTCCTTTTTGTTACCTTTCTAATGATACCTAACACTATCCTCTACATAAGGCTTAGGAATTTTTGAATAAGATTTTTAAAAGGTGCTATTTTTTTGACGCCGAGTGTATATGTATACAGGGATCTATGAGAAATAATGCATGGGAAGAAATTGCCGAGCAAATGAATACACAAGGTACAGATCGGGACACGTAAGTTGACCCATGTGCAGAACCGATTTTTAGGCGCAACTGGTGTGAGGTGCGGGGACACGCGCACCCGTAACCATAGCAACGCGGCCCGTGATCATAGCAACGCGGCCACGTCAGTTCGCGCACGCAGTACAGGCCCGTACAATAGTTTTCAATACGATAAAAGATTGTTGGTTGTTTTGTTATTGAGTATTTGTTGAAGTTTTTTGTTATTGTTGTTAAAGTTATTGGTTATTGTTGTCTGTTTTGTTATTGAGTATTTGTTGAAGTTTTTTGTTATTGTTGTTAAAGTTATTTGTTATTGTTGGTAAAGTTATTTGTTATCGTTGTTTATAATTGTAAGTTTTTAAAATGCCACGTCAACGCGGCAGTGTTTTAAAAAGACAAGCTAGAAAAATGGTTTACGATGTTTTTCAATACTTTTTAAAAGATAATAACATTACTGAAGCTCAAAAAAAGACAGCTGAGGCAACGAAAACTTCCATATCAACGTTAAAAAGGATTTTGAGAGACGGCAAGTCTTCGGAATTTATGGTAGATTTTAGAACCTTGGGAAAAAAAGACAACGTGCCAAACCGATCACTGATGTCGATGACTTTGACAAAGGGGTTATAAGACGATGCATCCATAACTTTCACATTACTGAAAAAGAGTTGCCCACGCTTGGAAAGTTGCGTGAAAAATTGCGTGCAGACATAAATTTTCAAGGCTGTGCAAGAAGTTTGAGTCGCATAATTAACAACCTCGGTTTTAAGTGGAAACGTACTGAGAATAATAAAAAATGTTTAATTGAAACCTCTAATATACGTTTACTTAGAATCAATTACTTGCAAAAATTACAACAATATCGGCAACAAAACAGGCCTATTATATTTACGGACGAATCGTATGTTCATGCCACCCACGCGAAAACAATGGGTTGGACTGATGGATCAACTTCAGGCCTAAAAAAACCTATATCTAAAGAGCAACGTGTTGTCATTGCCATGCTGGGTCTGAAGCCGGTTTTATACCGAATTGCCTGTTGACATTTAAATCAGGAACGAAATCCGGGGACTATCACGACGATATGAACTTCGAAAACTATGAAAAATGGGTTCGTACTCAACTGTTGCCAAATCTGCCACCAAACTCCGTGTTGGTTGTTGACAACGCTTCCTACCACAACAAGGAATATGACATGGCTCCAAATTCAAATTCAAAAAAATCCGAAATGCAAGCTTGGTTAACAAAAAATGCAATAAACTTTTCTCCGGAGATGCTAAAAGCTCAATTGTATAAATTAATTAGTGAAAACAAGGCACGGTTAAAAAAATATTTCATCGATCAAATATTAAATGAATGTGGCCACGATGTACTTCGTCTTCCGCCTTACCATCCCGACCTAAATCCGATAGAAATGGCTTGGGCGGCAATAAAAGGTTATGTTGCAAGCAGAAATGTTAAGTGGAATGTCGGACGAGTCATCGAGTTAGTTAAAGAAAAGGTCGATATGATGGGGCCAGCAGAATGGAAGAAGTTGTGTGACAAGGTTAAAACAATCGAAGAAAAATATATTAAAAATGATCACGTCATTGATGAATTAACAGATGAGTTAGTTATAAGAGTTTCTGACGATTCAGTTGACAGCTGTGAATCAGACGATTCTTCGACTTCAATGGAAGAACCAGAATCTGGCCCTAGTTCCAATTCAATATCTAATATTGAGGGGGTTATGGAATTAGACTGGACGGACAATGATTAACTATGTTTTTGTTTTTTTTAAAGCCGCCCCACACTAGGACTTTTTCCTGTAACGTGGGTGCATTTACAAACATAAAATTTCACATGCGCATATACACCCAGACCGGAACAAATTTCTGTAGGCCATACAAAGTTTTTGTCAAATTTATATATAAAGCTGTAGAGTTTGTTTGTTTGTTTGGTTGAACGCGCTAATCCATTTCTGATGGAATTCGGCACAGGAGTGGTTTAAGACCTGGGGAAGGAAATAAGATAATTTTACTGAGGGAAAACATCTCATTCCTGTGGGAAATTCAAATAATTACATAATAAATGTGTGTCTCTAAATATTTTATTTCAAAAGCCAGATTTTTAATCGACATTACTAATCCCTTAAGATATAACACACCTATTCTATTATATTCATTTATTGAATAATAATGAATATTAAATATCAAATGACTTTTCTTCTCGAAAGTACCTGCGCAGACGACCGCCATTTTGGGTCAACTTACGTGTCCCTGTGTGTCATCTGTAAGTTGTTTGTGATTTTTGCATTTTATTGATACATTTTTTTTATGAGAAAAAAAATGCAAATAAAATTTCCGACTCAGGCGGGGCGACTCCCTCTCGCATGCATATTTGCATTTTTTTTTCTTACACACGGTAATATTATACACGGTTTTATTATTGAAATAAATATTTATTGTAGTGTATGTAATTTAATACGCTTATACCGTTGCAGTAACTTTTTAATTTTGTCTACCTCTCCTCACAATGTCAAGTTGCCACGGAACGGCGCCTTCAGTACAAAAATATTCTTTGAATTTATTTCTTACTGAAAAAGCACACTGTGTGGAATTTCTACGAATGGGATTTAAGTAGTCAAAGGCTGTAGATTTGGTTAAATTCGCCTGTAGTGAATCATCATTACAGTCTGAAGGTAAATCATCCGTGCCTAAATAGTTATGTAGGCAACATGCTGCCAAAACAATTTTGTCGACCATGTCCGGTGGAACAGCTATAGGACCAGCAAAAACACGCCATTATGATCTCAAAATGCCAAAGGCATTCTCGACTATACGTCGGGCAGGACTAAGCCGATAATTGAATATTTTATTGGATTCATTGTTACGAACATCATTCTTGCTGTAGGGTCGCATTAAAATTGGTTTCAAGGGAAAAGCTTCATCTGCAACAATCACATGTGGCAATGGGTCAGAATTTGGAGTTAATGGTTTAGGGGCGGGAAATTTTATCTTCCCATCTTACATTAATTTGCCTAAGACGGAATTTTCAAATATTCCACCATCGCTGTTTTTACCATATGATCCGACGTCTATGACTAAGAATCTATACTTTGGATCTACTAAAGCCAGTAGTACGATTGAATTTGTCCCCTTATAATTCCAATAATTCGAGCCACTATTTATGGGACAAGTAATGTTCACATGTTTTCCGTCTAGTGCCCCACAACAATTAGGGAAATTCCAACGCAGCGACTAATATAGTTCCATGGAAATTTGAAAAACAAATGGAATTTCTGTTACCACATATTGAAGGAAGATCTACAATTACAAACTTAGGTGATACAAATGTTGACGATTCAACACAAGATTCTGAATTGCAATTTTCTGAATATTCTGCACTTTCACCTCCCACCATTTCGCATACACAAAGGACCTCTTCAAGGGCATCTGATGCAAGTTTTACTCCAAGGCGTACAAACAAAAGTGATAATGATAATAATTTATTAAAAGAAATGGTTGATGTAATGAAAGCGTCGCAAGATATAAGACAGAAGAGGTTAGCTACTGATATGGACGAAAATGACTATTTCTTTTTATCAATGAGTAAGCAACTAAAAAAGTTACCTAAAACAGACCAAGCTGAAATAAAATTTCAATTACACAGGCTTATACACGATTCGGAAATGAAAATGTTAAATAATCGTGAACGAATTCTGAATACCCCGATTAATGTAACTGAGAACAAAATAATACAAAATGTAAATAAACCATTGATTGTAAAACCAGGACGCATAATAATACCAGAAGAAGAAAACACACAGATGAATAACTAAACAACAAGTGATTCTATGTACATATATAATTTAAATACAAATCAAATAATGTCAAATCCATTAACGACTCAATATAGAAATGACGATAATTCACTGTCAGTTCAATATAAACATCCAGAAGTACTCGTAGACTCTGAACAATCGCAGCAAAGAAATTTAAATTTGAAAGAATTTTATAACAATGTTGGTCAAAGTGATATTCCATAGTTATAATAATTGTTTTTTTTTTCTATTAGGTACTTACCTAAGACAAATAGCAAGTCTTTCTTTAGTGCTAATGGCTTCGCGAAATATTGTGTCTTTCTTATGTATGTCACTTTGAATAAATTCGTGTATTTCTTCAAATTGTGTTTTAGTAACGCGAAAATACATGATATCTTTCATTGTCTTGAAGTAAGTCTGGATACAGAGTATGATATTCACCACATATTCTTCTCTTTTGATTTATTTCATGTACCCAGTAACGCCTAGTTATTTTCTTTTTCTTGAGTCGTTTAAGTATCATATGTACCCAAAACTAACATCAAATCTTCTTCAAAGTCTTCATCTGACTCGATATTTATTAAATCCATAGTACATGACCATACACTTCCACTGTTGTTAGCTAACTATATTCAGAAATTGCTAGTGTATCGTGGCGTCGCATGTTGGTAATATGCACGGTGTATATCGGGTGTCGACACGTTGCATCGCGTCGCGTTTTAATAATGTGTTTCTGCCTATAATGTGCATTTGAACATAACTGATTCTGATTGGGGTGGCCAGTAGAAATAATAAATAACCTGTTAACAGACGATCCGTTAATTTTAGGATAAAAAGCAATTCAGAAACCCACACAAATGTAATCAAATTAAACTTGTTCAGGGTAAATGCTTAAATACTTAAATAAATGTTTTTTTTTTTTTATATTAGAGCAGGCAAACGAGCCAACGGGTCACCTGATGGTAAGTGATCACCGCCGCCCATAGCACAAACAACACCAGAGGTATCATCAGCGCGTTGCCGGCCTTTCAAGAATGTATACGCTCTTTTTTTGAAAAGCTTCCCATGTCGTAACTGTTCGGAAATACCGCGGCCGAAAGTTGGTTCCATAACTTTGTCGTTCGCGGGAAAAACGTACGCGAAAACCGCACTGTGGAGGACAGCCAACCATTAAGATGGTGGGGATGGAAAGCAAGTCTCCTCCGTGACGCACGATACAGGAAATCGGTCGGAGCATGGTATACTGTTTAATAAAAAAAGAATAAAGATTGATTGGAATAAAATAAATTAATAATCACAACATTTTTGTTTTTTAATTCCTTATAGAAAATGACGTATGTCATATCAATTTGTGATATTAAAGTGACAACACAACGTATGTCATTACATTTGGGTTAATAACTGTATGTAATAAAAAGTTACTGTTTCTACATTAAATAGAATTATAATTTAGTATACACAAAAAATAAATTTGTATTATTATAGTATCTATAACTACTATAAAATATTATGCAGTTTTTTCTTTCTCCTGAAAAGTTGCGATTTTTGACTTCCGTGGTGTTAGAACTTCAACGACGATTTGTGAGTCATGTTTGAGTGGATTAATGCTTGTGTCACTTCATCAATATAGACACTGCACATTTTTTGTGAAATTCTTTTTGCCACTCCGATTGACCGTTGGTAGCTTCCAGTTGCATTAATAAATAGAGCAACGAGAACCTAAAAAATATATAAATATGTAATTTATATAATAAATAATATATATAAAATAGGGTGACATTTGTTGCAAATGATGACCAATGCTAAGAAAGAAAACATACCTTTTCTTGGAGACTTATTTGTAACTAAACTCTTACGAGAATGTAAATTTTAATTTGACATTGATTTGAAATCAACGTTTCATAAAAATAGTAAGACATACCTACGGTAAATGTAGCATTTTTTTTTTCTAACATAATAAAGATCACTCAACATCGTTTTTTTTTAAATATAGATATTAAAGTAACTATTATTTATTTTTTATTAGGTTATTTTGTTCTTTTTGCATGTTTTACAGAACATGTTGCTTTATTTAATGAAAACTTTATTTGGTTAGAGCAATGGCACGGTACGCCAATGCCGTGGGTTCAAATCCCGCTTGGGACAGTTTTTTTTAGAATTTCTTATTAAATCGTTACAGTAATTAGATATGTTTAAAATTAATATTTCATTCAACAAATTCATATAAATTAGAGCACATTTTGGTTTTATTCAATAAGTAGGTAAGTAGGTATTTCTCAACAATATTTTTGTATTCTGTGAAAGTTGATTGTCAAAGTATCATTTATGATAACAGTGACAGCTCATTCTTATTGATATTTCGTAGATGTATTGTTCGATTTTGTAAATCCATACTTACTGCTATTTTCATTGCCTACAGAGAACCAACATAGTAACAAAATGCAGCAAACTTCGAAAATAAAACAAAAAAGGTCATATACTGTGGCGCATGATCCTGAAATGCTTGCGTTGGCTTTAGAATGCATACGCAATAAACAAATGTCTTCATATGAGGCAGAAAGGCATTTTGGAATACCGAGAAGAACCTTGTTAGACAAACTTAGAAATAAGCACAATCGTAAAGTCGGATGTCCAACGAGATTAAGTTCTCAGGAAGAAAACGAAATTATTAAAGTTTTAATTGCTGCAGCTGATTTTGGGAGTCCTCTATCATTACTTGACTTACGGTGCATGGTTCATAAGTATTTACAAAAAAATGAAAGGAATATTTTCAAAGGGCAAATGCCAGGCGAAAAATGGGAATATGGTTTTCTAAAACGTCACCGACATCAATTGTCGAAAAGCGAGAGCTGAAAAATCTTGCAGCGAATTGCGGCAATATTTTAATAATTTAAAAGGGTCTCTTCTACAAGTACCGAAAAAAAACATAATGAACTATGACGAAACAAACTTGTCAGATGACCCAGAAAAGGCAAAGTTCATCGTCAAAAGAGGTACAAAGTTACCCTCAAAGGATTTTAAACCATTTTAAAGGATGCATTTCTATTATGTTTGCTGCAACTGCAGATGGAAAAATGCTTCCACCCTATGTCGTTTATAAATCCAAGCACATGTGGACGCAGTGGGTTACAGGTGGACCTCCTCACGCTCGGTATAATCATTCTGCTTCTGGCTGGTTTGATGCTAATCTATTTGAAGACTGGTTCGTCAATGTAGCAATTCCGTGGGCAACCAAACTTTCAGGTCTAAAATTAGTTGTGGGTGATAATTTAGCCTCGCATTTAAATCTAGAGATTGTGTCACTATGTGAACAGCATAACATACGGTTCGTTTTATTGCCAACGAATTCAACTCATTTGACACAACCTCTGGATGTATGTGTATATGGCCCTTTAAAACGTCTTTGGCGAAAATTCTTACTCAATTTAAAATCGAGAATCCATCTGAAAAATCTTTAAATAAATGTCGTTTACCCTGCCTATTGACACAGATTATGGATGAATTGTCCAAACGAGATGGTAATATTATCAGTGCATTTGCATCAACAGGCATATACCCATTCAACTCCCTGATTACATAGAACCTGCCGATTATGGTGTTGATCGTGCAGTGATAGATTATCTGACTGAAATACGAACCCCTTAAGTAAAACAACCTCAAACTAAAAATAAAAAAAATAAAATAGAGCCGGGTAAATCTGTTACCGCTAATGATTTTGCATTCACTGTAAATTTAGATTTCAAAATAAATGCAAAAAAAGGTAAATGTGCTCATCCAAACAAAAAAGTTGCTTCAAATAATAAAATTGTTGTCACATCCAATATTGTGCTGAAATCCCCTATAAAACAGAATCCTGACAGTGAATCAGACACAACAAACCAGAAACAGCCTGTAGTCTGTAGCGACTATCAGGAGAATGTTCAAGAGAAATCCTTAGAGCTTTTAAATTATTGTTACAATGAGGATACGTCTGATGAAGAAGTTTTGACGAAAGAGAAAATCACGAAAGAGAAACACCGAAAGAGAAACACCGAAGAAGAAAAACAGTAAAGAAGACACTGATGAATCCTATGAAGATGATTACTCAGTTCATGACAGTTCTGATGATTATGAGGAAGAAATCACTTATGATGCGGAAGAAGATAATGACAATACAGATGAAATGGACAATTATGAAATGGACATGCTGCCGGGTAATTATGTATTCAATTTATCACAAAATAATGCAACTGTCAAAACTCCAAATGAAGGAAATTTTTTGTTAGTAAGATTTAATTCAGAAAGAGGTACTACCAAATATTTCGTTACCAATAATTCGTAGGGAAAATAATCTGCATAGAAGACCAAAATAATTTGAAGCTCAAGTTCCTACGACACAAAGGTCAAGGTAAATTTGCATGACCTATTAACGACGATATTTCTGTCATTAATAAAGATGATATTGAAGTAGTTTTACCGGACCCTATCACACAAAGACGCGGTTTGTTAATATTTGACATTTCTAAATGGTTCCATTATAATATTGGATAAGTTTTTTTTATTTTATTTTCTAATTTTTGATCTCGTGTAAGTATACGATCTAGACATGGGTTAGTAATGCGTGTAATATTACGCGAGTAATATTACTCGGAGAAGTGATGCAACATTACTCATTACGCGTCAAATCCAACCATTACACATCACTCACATCACCCGCCCGGAACCACGAAACGAAAAAAGTCGCGCTGCGCTCCGGCACTCCGGCGGTCCGGCGCGGCGGCCGCTCGCGAATCTCGCGATCGGTGTCATTCGGGCATACACGGGTTCTGTCGTAACGTGAAACGCGCGAACTTCGCGCCGCCCCACGCTTGCAATTTTGGTGTTTATTATAAAGAAACAAAGGGCCATTTCTCCGTAATTATCTATTTTTTATGCATTAATGATTTAATGTAATAGGTACCTAATAGGTGAGCTAGCTAGCTTTGTTTGAGTCAGTCGGTCGGTGTTGGTTGTATTTTACGAATAGTAATTGCACGGGTACGTAGGTACGTTAGTTACGAGAGATAGTAAATTCGTAGTCAACTGGTGGTCGGAATTAATTATTACGTACAGTATTGTATTACTTAAACTTTATTCATCTTAAAACTGTTTAATTAAAGACGAAGTGTAAATAGAAAGTGTAATATTAGCCAAAAGTGTGTGTATTTAAACTCTTTAGTTAGTGCTCAGCAGAAAACTTTACTTACAGTGCAGCTTAGCACTAAATTAGATAAGTAGGTACTATTTTATATTTTGACTATTAATTAGTGGTGAATTTATTAACTCAAAAGTAAGAATATGGCATCAAAGCGGAAATTTAGTCCTCTCTGGAACCATTTTGTACAGCACAAAAATGATAGCCAAAGGCTATCACGCCTTCAGGCTTGTGGAAGAGAAGGATTTCCAAAAATTCGTGGACATGCTTAATCCATCATATTAATTGCCCACTCGTAAAACTCTATCCGAAAGCCTTCTGCCCAAATTATATAACAGAACAATCGAAAGAATGAAAAAAGAAGTTGGTGGGTCAGCCAATGCCGTTTGCATTACAACTGATGGATGGCGCTCAGTAACCAATGACGATTACATTGGCATCACGGCCCATTTCATCGATCCCGAAATCCACAAATTACGTACTGTCATGATTGGTTGCATACAATTTAACGACTGTCACACCATGATAAACATATCGGAATTTCTTAAAGAGAAATTTCGGGAATGGTGCATTGACCAAAAAATTCGTGCGATTGTCAGCGACAACGCGGCTAATATTCTGGGTGCCGTTCGAATAGGCGGGTGGCGTTCTATAAGCTGCTTCGCACATACTATTAACCTAGTTGTGAAGGACAGCCTAGAAATTATCGCTGATACGGTAATAAAGGTGAAAGCTGTGGTGGAGTTCTTTAATAGAAGCATGCCTGCGCAGAGGAAACTTAGGGAAATACAGGAGCAAATGCATTTGACACCACTGAAATTAAAGCAAGACGTGTGTACCAGATGGAACTCTACTTACGATATGCTGAACCGGTTCCTGAAAATAAAAGAAGCTCTTATTGCTTCAATAGCAATCATGAGAGCCGAACTGGCCCTGACGCCCAACGACTGGATGATAATTGAAAAATCCCTACCGATCTTGTCCATCTTCTACGAGGTGACTAATGAGGTTAGTGCTGAAAACTACATGTCGGCATCCAAATATATAGTGCTGTGCAAACTAATGTATGTACAAGTTCAAAAGTTTTCGAATGAAACCGTGGAACCCATTAAAGGTCTTGTTTCTTTTTTTAAAACAGAACTTATGCATCGTTTTGGTGATATAGAAAAGAACATGTTGCTTAGGGAAGCTACAATACTGGACCCACGCTTCAAAAAAACTGGTTTCAGGGATATAAGAAACTTCGAAGCAGCGGCAGCTGATTTAAAATTAAAAATTGGGAGGATAGTTCTTTCAGACGAACGTTTGGAACCAGCAGTGCCTGTCGAACCAACCCCAGGTTGCTCAAAAGAAAGCTCACTTTGGGAACAGTTTGATGAAGAAGTGGCACGCCAGGTACCCGAAAATCCGGTTGCTACTGGTGTAGTAGAATTCGACAAGTATATGAACGAGCCGCAAATCAACCGGCACTGCGATCCATTATTATGGTGGAAAGAACGGAAAGCCATCTACCCACGCCTTCACTCACACATGCTTAAAAGACTGAATATAACTGCGACGTCCGTACCATGTGAGCGGGTCTTTTCAAAAGCAGGGCTAACACTTAACGATAGAAGAACGCGCTTAACTACAAAAAAGTTAGAGCAGTTAAGCCCGATTTACACTTCAATAAGTACAGTAGCGAGTTAACTTGCGTCATCAACGAGTTAAGTCGTTATTGTCGTTTGAACGGCAAAAGCGAATTAAGTAGTAAGTTGCTGATCAAGTTGAGTTGAATAGATAGCGATCCTATTTTTTGGCAAGTCCAGTGCGAAGTAGACCCCTCCCTCGCGTCGCCCGCACCCCGCCAACTTAACTCGCCGACATGTAGACGCCGCAAACGACGCGAGTTTAGTACAGTCCATAAATTTGGAGAGTGCGGACGCATACACGTGTTATTTTTTACGTAAAAAAAATGAAGTGGTCTGACTACACTACGTGTACATTTGTACAGGAATATTTAAAACATGAGTGTTTATATAATTCCAAATGCAATAATTACCGCATAAAGCAAGCTAGAGATGCAGCTATTATTAAAATATGTGATACATACATACATACATACACTCACGCCTTTTTCCCAGGGGTAGCAGAGATTACGTCCTTCCACTTGCCTACGTCCTTACATAATCCTTCCGCTTCATCACTTCATAACATTCCTCATACATGCTTCGACGATTGCGGGTACTTCTGACCTGAGCGTCGAGTGTAAGTTTTTGTTCAATACTAGAAAACGTCACGAAAAAGTTAAGCGAGTTAACTCAAACTTTAAAGTATGTGTAGCACACGCGAGTGTAGGTTTTGATTCGCTACTCGAAACACATTTACGTTTGCTCACTTTGCCGAAAGTTTTTTTTATTTTCTCATGTTGCCTGCGCCGGTTTCGGCCTTGACTTCGGCGAATATTATACTACCAAAACACAAACTATACTCTAGGAGAGTCGGCTCTACAAAAACTAACACCTCTTAAAACAATAGGATAGCATTCCCCATGAATGAATTTAGTGCTATTTCGTTTTAACTTGCAAGATAGAAAGAGACACAAGTGAGGGCGGACGCAAGCCGAAATACCAGCCAAACGTTGTCATAACAATTGAAATTTTAAACATCTTTAGAGCAATAAAACATCTGCAAAGCAGTAAAACATTTGGTTGGATTTCTCTAAACTGCTAAAATAATACAAATGCTATGCACAATGTAGTGCGTTTATTCACAGTTCACTTCCAGCCGTGCAATACTATAGACATAGAATAATAACAGTGCAGTTTGAATCTATCCTAATACCTAAAATGAAAACCAGTGCAACACAGTTTGAAATGTTAGTGAATTTCATGGAACAGTAAGTATGCTTCATATTACTGCATTTATATAGTTAAATATGTTGGCATAATGCTGTAATTTTTTTGTTTCTTTCAAGGCATGGAGACATTAATAAGCCGACTAAAGATGCTCGTGGTAGAGTGAAAGCCATTGAAAATTGGGCAAGGCTAACCAATTTATTGAACGCCGATCCTGTAGGAGATAATAAGACAATGGAAAAATGGAAAAAAGTACGTACTATTTTTTTTAAACACAAATTATCTGTTGTATGAAGAAACCTTAGTTTGTGATTTTTACTTTAAGGCTGCTAAAATAAACAAAGCTGCTTGTGGGACTGGCGGTGGACCTGCCTTACAGACTAAGCTCACGGATCTTGAGCAACGTGTACTACGTATTATAGGTAGTCAAGCAGCTACTGGTTTGGTTGGTGTCATGGAGTTGGGATTTTCACAGGTAAATAAAACAGTCACATGTGTTTTATCTTTTTTATACCTAATAAAAATAAAAAGTTAATGTGCTTGAACTTTTCTGCAAACCAATTTATCTGATTATGATAAACTTTGAGGTCTTTTAAGGACACTTAGAAGTTACCTAATTCTAAAAAATACTACTCTTAACAGTAAAACAGACTATGTAAAGCTCATTTTTAATAAATGACAATACAATATATACATTCTATTTCTTTAACTAGGTATACAAATCTGAATTGTACATTTGCAGGAGCCAGATCAAAATGTCAGTCATGATAGTGACAGAACTAGAACACTGTCCACAACACCAACTCTACAGGCCATAATTGAGGAGAGTCCATCAATTCTTACAATAGAAGGGAATGTAAATATAGGTACCTACATTATTTAATTATATACAGCTAAGAATAATTATGGAGTCGAGAGAAGTAAGAGGTTCAAATACCGTGCCTTACAGGACTTTGTCTCAACACTGGTCTGTGTCCTGATTAGAATCGAGAGACCCGGGGCCGACGCTGCCTTGTACCAATGTGTTTACATATGTGCTTTTAAATAAATAGATATATTTGTTTAAATAAATAATTTTCATCCATAATTGTGTTACTAATGAAAAAATGAAACTTTCCAGTGACTGATGAGATATGGAACCAGCCAGGATCATCTCATCAACCCCATGTACCTCGACCACCATCACCTATCCTTAGAACTCCACCACCACCCTCACCAGTAAATATCCGCTTTCCGGATCTACAAGGACATACTCCGCGACGAAGAGGAGTTCGACGTAACTTGACGTCACCACGGCGACGAAGACCACAGTCCTACGCAGATCAAGCAGCCGACCACTTTTTGAATGCCGATTTGGAATTTCGAAATTTCCTTAAGCGGCAGCACGAGGATAACAAAGAAATAGAACTGCGCAAATTACAATTAAGAGAAAGCGAGTTACAATCGCAGCAGAGATGGCAAGACATCACGATGCTGGCTATAGCTGCTTTAAATAAAATAGTGGATAAGTATAGTAAATAAATAATATTCAAAGTACACTAATGATATTTTATTTCAAATGTCATAACAGACATTGTGATACCTAGTTTAATTAATTTTTTTTTTACTTATATATAGTAAAATATAATAAAATTTACTTATATATTTTTATTTAAAATAAATACAAATCTATCAAATTAACATCATTTAGTCATATAGATTATACATAACAGACATTGTGATACCTAGTTTAATTAATTTTTTTTTTACTTATATATGTATAGTAAAATATAATAAAATTTACTTATATATTTTTATTTAAAATAAATACAAATCTATCAAATTAACATCATTTAGTCATATAGATTGTTGACACAATTATAAACACAATGACAATACATATAAACAATTAAATTATATAAAAATGGCATTAAAATAATTGTAAAAAACATATTTATTATCTAATAAGTCTTTGAGCTAATTGATCTCTGTATGCCCTTCCTCGTAGCAAGTCATCAGACATTCTTTCTCTGTTAATTTGTTCTATTTGTGTATCCTCACCTAAATCTGTAAGTAGATGCAACAATTAACTATGTTAGATATAAGCAGGATAAAAAATATATATATGACTCTATATAATAATCCACTCACCATTAGTACTTGGCTCTGATACTCTATAATCCAGGGCAATGTTGTACAACACACAGCAAGCCTGTATTATTTGTGCACATTTTTGGGGCTTATAATGTAAAACCCTATCCTTACACAAGCAGCGCCATCGGTTCTTTAGCCTTCCAAATGTATTTTCTATTACAACTCTTGCTGCCATGTGCTTTGTGTTGTATGTTGCTTGTGGTGTATTTTGCACATCTAAATATGGTGTCATTAACCAGGGACGTTGAGGGTATCCAGAATCTCCTAAAATTTTGAAATACATTAAGAATATTGGTTGTAAACATTAAAGAATGATAATGAAAATAAAAAGTATATTACCTAGTAACCAACAAGTTTCTCCATTTGCATGTAGGTTTTGCATATAATCATTTAATTGACTGTTACTCCAAACAAAAGCATCATGATTGAACCCTCCAAATTTTGCATTTACATTTAAAATGCGATATTCACTATCACAAACCTAGAAGTATAAATTTGTAACAATTAGCAATTGAAACGTTGAAGCCTAAAAAGCATGTAATTACGCTAGGTAAATAAATTTGCACTTGAGGTGGCTTACCATTTGAACATTTATTGAGTGATAGTGTTTCCTACAGTAGTAGAGGTGTTCTACTTCCATTGGTGGTTGAAATATTTTAAAATGACTCCCATCAATACACCCAACTACACCTGGCACACCATATTTGTTTTGAAATCTGCAATAGATGTGGCAGGCAAGAAATTATTAAAGCTCTATAAAAGTTATAACACAAATCTATGAGTAATTCATGAAATACCAACTTTTGCATGACAGCTTTTCTTGCCGATTGTGTTGTTGGAAATGAAAATATTTGTGAGTCATGTTTGAGTGGATTAATGCTTGTGTCACTTCATCAATATAGACACTGCACATTTTTTGTGAAATGCTTTTTGCCACTCCGACTGGGCGTTGGTAGCTTCCAGTTGCATAAAAAAATAGAGCAACGAGAACCTAAAAAATATATAAATATCAATGATATTAAATAAAAACAAATATGTAATATATATATATAATAAAGAATATATATAAATAGGGTGACATTTGTTGCAAAATAATGACCAATGCTAAGAAAGAAAACATACCTTTTCTTGGAGACTTATTTGTTGTGTTGGCTTTAAATTTGTCAATTGTTCCAATTCCTTACATAAAAATAAAACAGCCTCTTTACTTAAGCGATACCTATTCCTAAATTCATTCTCCGAAAGATGTTGTATTGGATCAAAAGAAGAGCGGAAAATAGCCCTTTTTCTTCGAAGGCGAATATGTTCATCTTGCATTTCTGCGACCGCCAACATTCTCCAAGCAAAGAAATAACGAGCAGTCATAATAATAGAATATATTTTTTCTTAAAACCTCTTCGAAAACCACTTAAATATTCAATCTCACTGGATTTCACAAGTAAATAATCAAGTGAGTTACTATACTATCACGTTTGTGTTAGCTCACTAATCGAATTGTCAAACTTGCCACTGACACTCGCAAAACGTTTCAAAACGCATCGACAAGCGTATCGAGTATAACATACACTCGCATGAATTAGTTCTTCCTGTCGTCGCATGATGGCGGTGTTCTTTTCTCATACAAATGTTCCTCGAAACGTAAACGCGATGGTAACGTTTTTTCTGTGTTAAAACTTACACTCGAGGCTCTGGCCTTTTTTGAGGACACTTTCGATTTGTTCAAATATGTTCGCCTAGGTCTTCCTCGTCCCGTGTCTCCACTCACCCAGCCTCATAAATCATTTTGGTCAGTCTACTTTCATCCATCCGTTCCACATGCCCAAACCACCCAAGCATCCCTTTCTCTATTCTTGTCACGATATCCTCTTTCAAACCACATTTCTGCTAATCACTTCATTATACAATCTGTCACTCAGTTTTACTCCTGCCATACTCCGCAAAGCTCTCATTTCTACTGCATTTATTCTGCTTTCATGTCGTTTCTCCATACCAACTTTCACTTCCGTACATTAATGTTGGGACCAGCACGCCCTCATGCACTGCTAGTCGCGCTTTTTCTGAAATTTTCTGACTACTCAGAAACGTATGCATGGCCCCATTCACCATGTTACCAGCTTTCACTCGCTTCTCTATATCATTATCACACCTTCCATCCCTTGTAAACATACATCCCAAATATACAAACTCTTCTACTTGTTCTACTTTTTCTCCTTCTATCATAATGTCACACAATGTCATATTTACATCTCTTTCAAACACCAATACCTTGGTCTTACTTACGTTCACTTTCATTCCTTAATCATTTAAAGCGTCATTCATAACAGTTACCATCTCCTGCAACTCACTGGCCGATGATGCCAATATTACTTGGTCATCAGCGTACAGTAGCATTTGACAAGTAACTCATTCATGCGTAAACCACATTCACTCTCTTTCAAATTCGACAGGCACAGGCAGGCCTCTATTGTCACAAACTAAACTAAATTTAGTTTAGTGCTGTCAAACGTCAATACAAAATACGAAATCCATACTAAGTATCATGTGACAGGACTAATCTGACAGCACTAAACTAAATTTAGTTTAGTTTAGTTTGCACCAACAGAATTGGCACCAATAGTTAAAATCGAACTTTATTTGATCTGTGTTTTTTAATCCTTAAAATAATAATTCACATACTTATTATATTTTTTTATTTCTTACCTGCATATAATCCTTGAGTACTATGTAAATCGCATCACATACTTCAGATATCATTGTTGATATGCTAGCTTTTTGATGTTCTGAACATGTGCGCTAAAGTACGCAAACTGGTTCCATTAGCAAGCATATACAAACAATTTGTAATTTTAATTTAGCTGGTAAAGCACATCTCATGAACGTATCCGACCTCTGAACCACAGGTGTAATTTTATCTAATAAATACAGAATGAGGGCTCACTCATTCGTAATGCATATCTGTATTCAACTGTGTCTTCTCCAGACAATTCTATTAGAAGGCTACTGCTGGCACCACGTTCGTTTCTTCTAGTAATCCACTTTCTTTCCCATATGCGTTTGGGTCTGCTCTTTTCTATTAATATTTCATCTTCAATATGTTGCAAAAGTATTGATACTATTTCTTTTATTATAACACGTACATTGGTATTAAGTAATTCAACGTCCATTTTCTGTGGTAAAATAACTGTTTCAGAGACACAAAACAACTGACGCGACTAGTCTTTTCCTCGGAACGGTAACTTATGACTACTTACTCGCCTACGTTTGAACGCGACTTACAACTTACCACTTGTTACTTAGCTGACTAATTTCTTAACTCGCTACTGTACTTACTGAAGTGTAAATCGGGCTTTAATGTTTATAAGCTGCAACTGAAGAAGTCAGATAAAATGTAAATAATATTGTAAAAACGCGTCTTAAACTTGTCGATTTATGTATATAGTAAACAAAAAAAAAACAAAATAGAAGATTCTTGTAAATATAAAAAATAATATAATGTATATACCCCATGTATATACCTAGTAAAGTAAAAAAAAAAAGTTTCAAGCAGAAAATAGAAGATTCTTGTATATATAAAAAATAATGTACATAATGATCAAAAATCATGTATATAATAAGTTGATTTTTAAATACGCCTTTCTTCAAACAAACAATAGAGGATTGCCAGTCCTAAGCCTGGATGGAGCCCCTTTTTGTTATTTCGTGGGCCTAAGTATGAAGGAAAATCAACTTTCCACTCGTGGTCAAATATACCTACATAAATATACTCAACTGCATAACCTACCTATTGCAGTCCGTGACCCGCGTGTACTATACATACATACATACCTTCGGTACGTGCATTACCTACCTACCTACGACCTACTACATTACACGATATCACAGAATAAAAATAAATAATAGTTACAAAAACACACATAACATTTATGTGCTCAAAAAGAATGCTCGATTCACAATAATTACTTAACACTCTTGCTTCGTTGCATTACTTCTCAAGTGATACGAGATCACGCGCATCACAAATCACGCGAAACATTACTCAGCCGTACCGTTTCATTTGTGTCGTCCGTTGCTCGATTCACTCGCCAATGAGAGTGAGTGATATAGTAACGTAAAGTGAGCGAAAGAGAAAGTACCTTTTATTTACCGACATTTTTAAATAGTTAACCAATACATAATAATTAATACCTAATAATATTCTTACTAAATCAAAAACAAAATTATAATCAAAATAAAATTTCATTACGCACACATCACGCGTGATAGTTGTAATCTAATATTTCTCCTACTCACCAACTAGAGTAATAAAGAAAACACAAATAATACAAAATAACAAAGTTACTGATTTATTTATCGACTTTAACAGTCTAAATGTATATTTAAGTTATTTAACAATTAAATTAAAAATAATAGCCAATTAAAAATAAGTGTACTCTTTATTATGAACAACTTTATTACTTAAAATAACAAATTTTAATGATTAAACACAAGGGCAGGTTGGTTCTGGTGCTGTTTGATCAATCTCGGCAAGGATATTTAACAACAATGGTTGATCAGGGTATTGAAATAAAATATTTAATGGTAATTCAAAAATCTAAAAAAAACATGTATTCTTATGCTAGATTCCCATCCCCCGGTGGTTAGTACTAATATAGGGTTACCAGATGAAAAATCAAAAGTCCGGAGAAAAGGCCTGATTTCCATGGAAAAGTCCTGAGATTTTCTACAGATGAGAATTTTCTCTCAAAAACGTATTATTATCGTTGTATACGCGTTTTACGCGACGCGTTGCAAGCTTGTATGTACATCGCACTCAAAACAGCGGGGTGGAGGGAGGAGGGGGGCGCCCGTCGCCCCGCAGCGCGGTTGCCGCTCGCTCGGTCGGTCACTCAGTCAGTTCGTCTTGCGCCATTGCGAAGGTTGGATTACGCTTCATTGAGTGTCACCACGGGACGGGCGAGCGAGCGAGAATCGGAGCTGTTGGATGGATACGAGTTAAAATGTCTTCAAGTACCAAACGACCACGATACGTGTGTACATTCACAGATACTTTAAAACAAAGATTTCCGATTATGAAAGATGGAAGAGAACCTACCGAAGTGTTTTGTTCAATATGTAACAATCATTTTTCAATTAAGTTCAAGGGAGGTGCTGATATTGAAAAACATATCCTAACGGAAAAACATAAAAAAAATAGTCTGACTGTTTCAAGTAACACCAAAATCGACTCTTTATTTCAACCACAAAGTTCTGGACTGACAGACCAAATATCCGCCGCTGAAGCCACTTTAGCTTTCCACACAGTGAAACATCACCAGTCATTTAAATCTATGGATTGCACCAGCCAACTGGTTAAGGCTATATTTGCCGATTCCAACACTGCGAAGAGTATTTCTTGTGCACGAACGAAGACTGAGGCCATTGTAACGGGCGTGATATCTCCGTGGGTAATTGAACAGGTACAAGTCTCATTACAAAATGTCAACTTCTTGGGCGTTTCCACAGATGCAAGTAATCACGGTGCTGAAAAAATATTTCCTATTATGATACAATTCTTCGACTGGCAAGAAGGAATTAAAACCAAACTGCTGGATGTGCTGAGCACACCCAATGAAAATGCTAACACTATAACAGAGATAATTAAAACAAGCTTGCAAAAGTACGACTTGTTGATGAAATGTGTATCATTTACAGCAGACAACGCTAATGTTAATTTTGGCGGAGTAAATCGGCAACCGGGACAAAATGTTTGGACTAATTTAAAAAACTTTCTGGACAAAGATATCGTAGGAGTTGGGTGCCCAGCGCACATACTACACAATTGTATTCAACATGGCACTGATAATCTGCATATTGATATAGAATCTGTAGTAATGAAGCTGTTTAATTATTTTTCCGTATACACCGTACGCACGGAGGCGTTGAAGGATATCAGCGAATATATAGACGTCAATTATCAGAAACTATTGTTTCATAGCAAGACCCGATGGCTTAGTCTGTTTCCAGCGATCGAAAGAATATTGAAGATGTATGAACCGTTGAAGCAGTACTTTTTATCTACTCCTGGTGTACCAATTACTTTGAAGAACTTTTTTGAAAATGAACTCAGCGAAGTTTATTTATTTCTTGCTCACTCATTGATGTCAATATTTCAGACGAAAATTGAAGACATCGAAAAAGAAAACAATTCTGTTTTAGATATTAAAAGAATCCTCGAATCCACACATGAAATTTTAGTTGCACGAGCGAACGCAAACTTCATGCCACTTAAAGTGCGAGAGTTGCTGGCTAAGTGCACTGCGGAAAACCAAGAAGTTTTCAAGCATGACCTTAAAAATATGTATAAGACTTGCGTAGAATATCTGATCAAGTGGATGACGCCTTTAGATGATTTCAAAGTCTTTAATTGGTTGATGCTGAAAAAGGGCCAAATGATCGACTTTGATCAGATTGCTTTATCAATTCATTATCTAAATGGAAAAGGAATACACATAGATGATGTGAAGTTATTCGATGAAATTGCATCTCTGAATAGTTTTTTGACAAAACAGGAAGAAGCATTTTTTGACGTAATGCTTCATGCGTTGTGGGCAAACATTTTCAAGACAATAGGTATTTCACGATTGCCAGAGATACTGCGTATTTGTCAATATATATTTGCAATAACAGCTCAAAATGCAAACGTAGAAAGAGTTTTTTCTATCATGGGAGCTCAATGGTCGAAAGAAAGAAACCGACTAAACGTGTCTTCAATTCGAGCTCTACTTTTAGTTCAATATAACTTGAAGAGTTTAACTTGTGAGGCATTTTATAAATCAATAATCAAAGAAAAGAATTTACTTAAAAAAGTTTCTTCAAATATTAAATACGACAAAACTAATTAAGTACCTATTTGGATAAATAAGTATTGATTTTACCTGCAAATGTTAGTAACATTATTTTTAAGGATGATTATTGAAGATGATTATTTTTAGTTTGTTTTACTTTGATAAATAAGGATTGATTTTAACTGCAACTGCAATTGTTACCAAAAGAAGATTGTCTTTAGTTCGTTTTACTTCGATAAATAAGTATTGATTTAACTGCAATTGTTACCAAAAGAAGATTATTTTAAGTTTGTTTTAAATTAATACATAAGTATTGATTTTAACTGCAATTGTTACCAAAAGAAGACTGTTTTTAGTTCGTTTTACTTCAATAAATAAGTATTGATTTTAACTGCAATTGTTACCAAAAGAAGATTATTTTAAGTTTGTTTTAAATTAATACATAAGTATTGATTTTAACTGCAATTGTTACCAAAAGAAGACTGTTTTTAGTTCGTTTTACTTCAATAAATAAGTATTGATTTTAACTGCAATTGTTACCAAAAGAAGATTATTTTAAGTTTGTTTTAAATTAATACATAAGTATTGATTTTAACTGCAATTGTTACCAAAAGAAGACTGTTTTTAGTTCGTTTTACTTCAATAAATAAGTATTGATTTTAACTGCAATTGTTACCAAAAGAAGATTATTTTAAGTTTGTTTTAAATTAATACATAAGTATTGATTTTAACTGCAATTGTTACCAAAAGAAGATTATTTTTAGTAGTTTAATAAGAGAGATCTTTAAAATGTAACCTGTATTTTATTAAAAATCCTAAGATATCACTAGATTTGCTAAATCCGGCCGGAATCCTGAGAAGAGTCGAAAAATCCTGAAATCTCAGGACAAATCCTGAGATATGGTAACCCTAACTGAATACCTTCCTTGGACTGGGTCCAAACACTCTATTTTACTCTCTTTTAATATATTGTAGTTTAATTCTTCTTAAGTTTTATATAATTTTCTTCAATGAAGTATTTTATATATTTTTCTTACATAAATTTGTAGGGCCGGGCCTTTCATATATAACTACCTCCCGGTACCTTTTTGCCCTTTTTATCGGGCTTTCAATATATATTTTAATTTATTATTTTTTTTCTTAAGTGCCGGTGGCAACTCAATTAAATTATGTTCCAACAGATATGGATAATTTTGTGAAATAAAATACTCCTGAAATCGATCCTGAAGAATTTGTGATCCTGACACCACTTTCCGTAACTTTTATACGTTTTTATATCCCGAAATATGCGTGAGATTTTTTCAATAGATCGATTCTCCGAATTCAGATCTGTCCAAGTCACAGATTAGTATACTATTACAGATTGTTTACCACCGATGAGGCAAAGACATTCACCCACGTGCATCCCAGACTAGAATGTATGTATGTGTCTGTCTTTAAATGAAACTAGGATGATGTGGAAACTATGTCGATCCGCCACAAATAAATCAATTCTTCCTAAATTTAAGTTATAATGTATACGTTTAATTCTAAACGATATTTTTGTAACCGGCAGTGCAAATAATTTGTTGTTAATTAGTATCCGGTATATAATCTGTGGGCAGTTATACACACTGTTTTTAATCTATGATTTCCGGAGTGACGTTTCAGTATTATTGATAAAGAAACTATCTTTGTAGACGACGCTTGGCTAGATTTGATTGCCTAATTTGCGCCATAGATAATGGTGTTAGGATCATGATAAGCGGTCCACACTATAGAACTCTACAGAACTGTCAATGTCAAAGTAACAATTCGACGAAAACATAACCAATGCGGGATACAATTGTAAAAGTGATTTTAATCAATATGAATAAAAAAGTGTCTTTAATAGTACTTAAAATC